>CAKAJA020000350.1:0-40579 GCA_916610235.2 Lasioglossum morio
TATACGTTATACGTTATACGTTATACGTTATACGTTATACGTTATACGTTATACGTTATACGTTATACGTTATACGTTATACGTTATACGTTATACGTTATACGTTATACGTTATACGTTATACGTTATACGTTATACGTTATACGTTATACGTTATACGTTATACGTTATACGTTATACGTTATACGTTATACGTTATACGTTATACGTTATACGTTATACGTTATACGTTATACGTTATACGTTATACGTTATACGTTATACGTTATACGTTATACGTTATACGTTATACGTTATACGTTATACGTTATACGTTATACGTTATACGTTATACGTTATACGTTATACGTTATACGTTATACGTTATACGTTATACGTTATACGTTATACGTTATACGTTATACGTTATACGTTATACGTTTACGTTATACGTTATACGTTATACGTTATACGTTATACGTTATACGTTATACGTTATACGTTATACGTTATACGTTATACGTTATACGTTATACGTTATACGTTATACGTTATACGTTATACGTTATACGTTATACGTTATACGTTATACGTTATACGTTATACGTTATACGTTATACGTTATACGTTATACGTTATACGTTATACGTTATACGTTATACGTTATACGTTATACGTTATACGTTATACGTTATACGTTATACGTTATACGTTATACGTTATACGTTATACGTTATACGTTATACGTTATACGTTATACGTTATACGTTATACGTTATACGTTATACGTTATACGTTATACGTTATACGTTATACGTTATACGTTATACGTTATACGTTATACGTTATACGTTATACGTTATACGTTATACGTTATACGTTATACGTTATACGTTATACGTTATACGTTATACGTTATACGTTATACGTTATACGTTATACGTTATACGTTATACGTTATACGTTATACGTTATACGTTATACGTTATACGTTATACGTTATACGTTATACGTTATACGTTATACGTTATACGTTATACGTTATACGTTATACGTTATACGTTATACGTTATACGTTATACGTTATACGTTATACGTTATACGTTATACGTTATACGTTATACGTTATACGTTATACGTTATACGTTATACGTTATACGTTATACGTTATACGTTATACGTTATACGTTATACGTTATACGTTATACGTTATACGTTATACGTTATACGTTATACGTTATACGTTATACGTTATACGTTATACGTTATACGTTATACGTTATACGTTATACGTTATACGTTATACGTTATACGTTATACGTTATACGTTATACGTTATACGTTATACGTTATACGTTATACGTTATACGTTATACGTTATACGTTATACGTTATACGTTATACGTTATACGTTATACGTTATACGTTATACGTTATACGTTATACGTTATACGTTATACGTTATACGTTATACGTTATACGTTATACGTTATACGTTATACGTTATACGTTATACGTTATACGTTATACGTTATACGTTATACGTTATACGTTATACGTTATACGTTATACGTTATACGTTATACGTTATACGTTATACGTTATACGTTATACGTTATACGTTATACGTTATACGTTATACGTTATACGTTATACGTTATACGTTATACGTTATACGTTATACGTTATACGTTATACGTTATACGTTATACGTTATACGTTATACGTTATACGTTATACGTTATACGTTATACGTTATACGTTATACGTTATACGTTATACGTTATACGTTATACGTTATACGTTATACGTTATACGTTATACGTTATACGTTATACGTTATACGTTATACGTTATACGTTATACGTTATACGTTATACGTTATACGTTATACGTTATACGTTATACGTTATACGTTATACGTTATACGTTATACGTTATACGTTATACGTTATACGTTATACGTTATACGTTATACGTTATACGTTATACGTTATACGTTATACGTTATACGTTATACGTTATACGTTATACGTTATACGTTATACGTTATACGTTATACGTTATACGTTATACGTTATACGTTATACGTTATACGTTATACGTTATACGTTATACGTTATACGTTATACGTTATACGTTATACGTTATACGTTATACGTTATACGTTATACGTTATACGTTATACGTTATACGTTATACGTTATACGTTATACGTTATACGTTATACGTTATACGTTATACGTTATACGTTATACGTTATACGTTATACGTTATACGTTATACGTTATACGTTATACGTTATACGTTATACGTTATACGTTATACGTTATACGTTATACGTTATACGTTATACGTTATACGTTATACGTTATACGTTATACGTTATACGTTATACGTTATACGTTATACGTTATACGTTATACGTTATACGTTATACGTTATACGTTATACGTTATACGTTATACGTTATACGTTATACGTTATACGTTATACGTTATACGTTATACGTTATACGTTATACGTTATACGTTATACGTTATACGTTATACGTTATACGTTATACGTTATACGTTATACGTTATACGTTATACGTTATACGTTATACGTTACTTTCGTTATACGTTATACGTTATACGTTATACGTTATACGTTATACGTTATACGTTATACGTTATACGTTATACGTTATACGTTATACGTTATACGTTATACGTTATACGTTATACGTTATACGTTATACGTTATACGTTATACGTTATACGTTATACGTTATACGTTATACGTTATACGTTATACGTTATACGTTATACGTTATACGTTATACGTTATACGTTATACGTTATACGTTATACGTTATACGTTATACGTTATACGTTATACGTTATACGTTATACGTTATACGTTATACGTTATACGTTATACGTTATACGTTATACGTTATACGTTATACGTTATACGTTATACGTTATACGTTATACGTTATACGTTATACGTTATACGTTATACGTTATACGTTATACGTTATACGTTATACGTTATACGTTATACGTTATACGTTATACGTTATACGTTATACGTTATACGTTATACGTTATACGTTATACGTTATACGTTATACGTTATACGTTATACGTTATACGTTATACGTTATACGTTATACGTTATACGTTATACGTTATACGTTATACGTTATACGTTATACGTTATACGTTATACGTTATACGTTATACGTTATACGTTATACGTTATACGTTATACGTTATACGTTATACGTTATACGTTATACGTTATACGTTATACGTTATACGTTATACGTTATACGTTATACGTTATACGTTATACGTTATACGTTATACGTTATACGTTATACGTTATACGTTATACGTTATACGTTATACGTTATACGTTATACGTTATACGTTATACGTTATACGTTATACGTTATACGTTATACGTTATACGTTATACGTTATACGTTATACGTTATACGTTATACGTTATACGTTATACGTTATACGTTATACGTTATACGTTATACGTTATACGTTATACGTTATACGTTATACGTTATACGTTATACGTTATACGTTATACGTTATACGTTATACGTTATACGTTATACGTTATACGTTATACGTTATACGTTATACGTTATACGTTATACGTTATACGTTATACGTTATACGTTATACGTTATACGTTATACGTTATACGTTATACGTTATACGTTATACGTTATACGTTATACGTTATACGTTATACGTTATACGTTATACGTTATACGTTATACGTTATACGTTATACGTTATACGTTATACGTTATACGTTATACGTTATACGTTATACGTTATACGTTATACGTTATACGTTATACGTTATACGTTATACGTTATACGTTATACGTTATACGTTATACGTTATACGTTATACGTTATACGTTATACGTTATACGTTATACGTTATACTTATACGTTATACGTTATACGTTATACGTTATACGTTATACGTTATACGTTATACGTTATACGTTATACGTTATACGTTATACGTTATACGTTATACGTTATACGTTATACGTTATACGTTATACGTTATACGTTATACGTTATACGTTATACGTTATACGTTATACGTTATACGTTATACGTTATACGTTATACGTTATACGTTATACGTTATACGTTATACGTTATACGTTATACGTTATACGTTATACGTTATACGTTATACGTTATACGTTATACGTTATACGTTATACGTTATACGTTATACGTTATACGTTATACGTTATACGTTATACGTTATACGTTATACGTTATACGTTATACGTTATACGTTATACGTTATACGTTATACGTTATACGTTATACGTTATACGTTATACGTTATACGTTATACGTTATACGTTATACGTTATACGTTATACGTTATACGTTATACGTTATACGTTATACGTTATACGTTATACGTTATACGTTATACGTTATACGTTATACGTTATACGTTATACGTTATACGTTATACGTTATACGTTATACGTTATACGTTATACGTTATACGTTATACGTTATACGTTATACGTTATACGTTATACGTTATACGTTATACGTTATACGTTATACGTTATACGTTATACGTTATACGTTATACGTTATACGTTATACGTTATACGTTATACGTTATACGTTATACGTTATACGTTATACGTTATACGTTATACGTTATACGTTATACGTTATACGTTATACGTTATACGTTATACGTTATACGTTATACGTTATACGTTATACGTTATACGTTATACGTTATACGTTATACGTTATACGTTATACGTTATACGTTATACGTTATACGTTATACGTTATACGTTATACGTTATACGTTATACGTTATACGTTATACGTTATACGTTATACGTTATACGTTATACGTTATACGTTATACGTTATACGTTATACGTTATACGTTATACGTTATACGTTATACGTTATACGTTATACGTTATACGTTATACGTTATACGTTATACGTTATACGTTATACGTTATACGTTATACGTTATACGTTATACGTTATACGTTATACGTTATACGTTATACGTTATACGTTATACGTTATACGTTATACGTTATACGTTATACGTTATACGTTATACGTTATACGTTATACGTTATACGTTATACGTTATACGTTATACGTTATACGTTATACGTTATACGTTATACGTTATACGTTATACGTTATACGTTATACGTTATACGTTATACGTTATACGTTATACGTTATACGTTATACGTTATACGTTATACGTTATACGTTATACGTTATACGTTATACGTTATACGTTATACGTTATACGTTATACGTTATACGTTATACGTTATACGTTATACGTTATACGTTATACGTTATACGTTATACGTTATACGTTATACGTTATACGTTATACGTTATACGTTATACGTTATACGTTATACGTTATACGTTATACGTTATACGTTATACGTTATACGTTATACGTTATACGTTATACGTTATACGTTATACGTTATACGTTATACGTTATACGTTATACGTTATACGTTATACGTTATACGTTATACGTTATACGTTATACGTTATACGTTATACGTTATACGTTATACGTTATACGTTATACGTTATACGTTATACGTTATACGTTATACGTTATACGTTATACGTTATACGTTATACGTTATACGTTATACGTTATACGTTATACGTTATACGTTATACGTTATACGTTATACGTTATACGTTATACGTTATACGTTATACGTTATACGTTATACGTTATACGTTATACGTTATACGTTATACGTTATACGTTATACGTTATACGTTATACGTTATACGTTATACGTTATACGTTATACGTTATACGTTATACGTTATACGTTATACGTTATACGTTATACGTTATACGTTATACGTTATACGTTATACGTTATACGTTATACGTTATACGTTATACGTTATACGTTATACGTTATACGTTATACGTTATACGTTATACGTTATACGTTATACGTTATACGTTATACGTTATACGTTATACGTTATACGTTATACGTTATACGTTATACGTTATACGTTATACGTTATACGTTATACGTTATACGTTATACGTTATACGTTATACGTTATACGTTATACGTTATACGTTATACGTTATACGTTATACGTTATACGTTATACGTTATACGTTATACGTTATACGTTATACGTTATACGTTATACGTTATACGTTATACGTTATACGTTATACGTTATACGTTATACGTTATACGTTATACGTTATACGTTATACGTTATACGTTATACGTTATACGTTATACGTTATACGTTATACGTTATACGTTATACGTTATACGTTATACGTTATACGTTATACGTTATACGTTATACGTTATACGTTATACGTTATACGTTATACGTTATACGTTATACGTTATACGTTATACGTTATACGTTATACGTTATACGTTATACGTTATACGTTATACGTTATACGTTATACGTTATACGTTATACGTTATACGTTATACGTTATACGTTATACGTTATACGTTATACGTTATACGTTATACGTTATACGTTATACGTTATACGTTATACGTTATACGTTATACGTTATACGTTATACGTTATACGTTATACGTTATACGTTATACGTTATACGTTATACGTTATACGTTATACGTTATACGTTATACGTTATACGTTATACGTTATACGTTATACGTTATACGTTATACGTTATACGTTATACGTTATACGTTATACGTTATACGTTATACGTTATACGTTATACGTTATACGTTATACGTTATACGTTATACGTTATACGTTATACGTTATACGTTATACGTTATACGTTATACGTTATACGTTATACGTTATACGTTATACGTTATACGTTATACGTTATACGTTATACGTTATACGTTATACGTTATACGTTATACGTTATACGTTATACGTTATACGTTATACGTTATACGTTATACGTTATACGTTATACGTTATACGTTATACGTTATACGTTATACGTTATACGTTATACGTTATACGTTATACGTTATACGTTATACGTTATACGTTATACGTTATACGTTATACGTTATACGTTATACGTTATACGTTATACGTTATACGTTATACGTTATACGTTATACGTTATACGTTATACGTTATACGTTATACGTTATACGTTATACGTTATACGTTATACGTTATACGTTATACGTTATACGTTATACGTTATACGTTATACGTTATACGTTATACGTTATACGTTATACGTTATACGTTATACGTTATACGTTATACGTTATACGTTATACGTTATACGTTATACGTTATACGTTATACGTTATACGTTATACGTTATACGTTATACGTTATACGTTATACGTTATACGTTATACGTTATACGTTATACGTTATACGTTATACGTTATACGTTATACGTTATACGTTATACGTTATACGTTATACGTTATACGTTATACGTTATACGTTATACGTTATACGTTATACGTTATACGTTATACGTTATACGTTATACGTTATACGTTATACGTTATACGTTATACGTTATACGTTATACGTTATACGTTATACGTTATACGTTATACGTTATACGTTATACGTTATACGTTATACGTTATACGTTATACGTTATACGTTATACGTTATACGTTATACGTTATACGTTATACGTTATACGTTATACGTTATACGTTATACGTTATACGTTATACGTTATACGTTATACGTTATACGTTATACGTTATACGTTATACGTTATACGTTATACGTTATACGTTATACGTTATACGTTATACGTTATACGTTATACGTTATACGTTATACGTTATACGTTATACGTTATACGTTATACGTTATACGTTATACGTTATACGTTATACGTTATACGTTATACGTTATACGTTATACGTTATACGTTATACGTTATACGTTATACGTTATACGTTATACGTTATACGTTATACGTTATACGTTATACGTTATACGTTATACGTTATACGTTATACGTTATACGTTATACGTTATACGTTATACGTTATACGTTATACGTTATACGTTATACGTTATACGTTATACGTTATACGTTATACGTTATACGTTATACGTTATACGTTATACGTTATACGTTATACGTTATACGTTATACGTTATACGTTATACGTTATACGTTATACGTTATACGTTATACGTTATACGTTATACGTTATACGTTATACGTTATACGTTATACGTTATACGTTATACGTTATACGTTATACGTTATACGTTATACGTTATACGTTATACGTTATACGTTATACGTTATACGTTATACGTTATACGTTATACGTTATACGTTATACGTTATACGTTATACGTTATACGTTATACGTTATACGTTATACGTTATACGTTATACGTTATACGTTATACGTTATACGTTATACGTTATACGTTATACGTTATACGTTATACGTTATACGTTATACGTTATACGTTATACGTTATACGTTATACGTTATACGTTATACGTTATACGTTATACGTTATACGTTATACGTTATACGTTATACGTTATACGTTATACGTTATACGTTATACGTTATACGTTATACGTTATACGTTATACGTTATACGTTATACGTTATACGTTATACGTTATACGTTATACGTTATACGTTATACGTTATACGTTATACGTTATACGTTATACGTTATACGTTATACGTTATACGTTATACGTTATACGTTATACGTTATACGTTATACGTTATACGTTATACGTTATACGTTATACGTTATACGTTATACGTTATACGTTATACGTTATACGTTATACGTTATACGTTATACGTTATACGTTATACGTTATACGTTATACGTTATACGTTATACGTTATACGTTATACGTTATACGTTATACGTTATACGTTATACGTTATACGTTATACGTTATACGTTATACGTTATACGTTATACGTTATACGTTATACGTTATACGTTATACGTTATACGTTATACGTTATACGTTATACGTTATACGTTATACGTTATACGTTATACGTTATACGTTATACGTTATACGTTATACGTTATACGTTATACGTTATACGTTATACGTTATACGTTATACGTTATACGTTATACGTTATACGTTATACGTTATACGTTATACGTTATACGTTATACGTTATACGTTATACGTTATACGTTATACGTTATACGTTATACGTTATACGTTATACGTTATACGTTATACGTTATACGTTATACGTTATACGTTATACGTTATACGTTATACGTTATACGTTATACGTTATACGTTATACGTTATACGTTATACGTTATACGTTATACGTTATACGTTATACGTTATACGTTATACGTTATACGTTATACGTTATACGTTATACGTTATACGTTATACGTTATACGTTATACGTTATACGTTATACGTTATACGTTATACGTTATACGTTATACGTTATACGTTATACGTTATACGTTATACGTTATACGTTATACGTTATACGTTATACGTTATACGTTATACGTTATACGTTATACGTTATACGTTATACGTTATACGTTATACGTTATACGTTATACGTTATACGTTATACGTTATACGTTATACGTTATACGTTATACGTTATACGTTATACGTTATACGTTATACGTTATACGTTATACGTTATACGTTATACGTTATACGTTATACGTTATACGTTATACGTTATACGTTATACGTTATACGTTATACGTTATACGTTATACGTTATACGTTATACGTTATACGTTATACGTTATACGTTATACGTTATACGTTATACGTTATACGTTATACGTTATACGTTATACGTTATACGTTATACGTTATACGTTATACGTTATACGTTATACGTTATACGTTATACGTTATACGTTATACGTTATACGTTATACGTTATACGTTATACGTTATACGTTATACGTTATACGTTATACGTTATACGTTATACGTTATACGTTATACGTTATACGTTATACGTTATACGTTATACGTTATACGTTATACGTTATACGTTATACGTTATACGTTATACGTTATACGTTATACGTTATACGTTATACGTTATACGTTATACGTTATACGTTATACGTTATACGTTATACGTTATACGTTATACGTTATACGTTATACGTTATACGTTATACGTTATACGTTATACGTTATACGTTATACGTTATACGTTATACGTTATACGTTATACGTTATACGTTATACGTTATACGTTATACGTTATACGTTATACGTTATACGTTATACGTTATACGTTATACGTTATACGTTATACGTTATACGTTATACGTTATACGTTATACGTTATACGTTATACGTTATACGTTATACGTTATACGTTATACGTTATACGTTATACGTTATACGTTATACGTTATACGTTATACGTTATACGTTATACGTTATACGTTATACGTTATACGTTATACGTTATACGTTATACGTTATACGTTATACGTTATACGTTATACGTTATACGTTATACGTTATACGTTATACGTTATACGTTATACGTTAGTACGTTATACGATATACGTTATACGTTATACGTTATACGTTATACGTTATACGTTATACGTTATACGTTATACGTTATACGTTATACGTTATACGTTATACGTTATACGTTATACGTTATACGTTATACGTTATACGTTATACGTTATACGTTATACGTTATACGTTATACGTTATACGTTATACGTTATACGTTATACGTTATACGTTATACGTTATACGTTATACGTTATACGTTATACGTTATACGTTATACGTTATACGTTATACGTTATACGTTATACGTTATACGTTATACGTTATACGTTATACGTTATACGTTATACGTTATACGTTATACGTTATACGTTATACGTTATACGTTATACGTTATACGTTATACGTTATACGTTATACGTTATACGTTATACGTTATACGTTATACGTTATACGTTATACGTTATACGTTATACGTTATACGTTATACGTTATACGTTATACGTTATACGTTATACGTTATACGTTATACGTTATACGTTATACGTTATACGTTATACGTTATACGTTATACGTTATACGTTATACGTTATACGTTATACGTTATACGTTATACGTTATACGTTATACGTTATACGTTATACGTTATACGTTATACGTTATACGTTATACGTTATACGTTATACGTTATACGTTATACGTTATACGTTATACGTTATACGTTATACGTTATACGTTATACGTTATACGTTATACGTTATACGTTATACGTTATACGTTATACGTTATACGTTATACGTTATACGTTATACGTTATACGTTATACGTTATACGTTATACGTTATACGTTATACGTTATACGTTATACGTTATACGTTATACGTTATACGTTATACGTTATACGTTATACGTTATACGTTATACGTTATACGTTATACGTTATACGTTATACGTTATACGTTATACGTTATACGTTATACGTTATACGTTATACGTTATACGTTATACGTTATACGTTATACGTTATACGTTATACGTTATACGTTATACGTTATACGTTATACGTTATACGTTATACGTTATACGTTATACGTTATACGTTATACGTTATACGTTATACGTTATACGTTATACGTTATACGTTATACGTTATACGTTATACGTTATACGTTATACGTTATACGTTATACGTTATACGTTATACGTTATACGTTATACGTTATACGTTATACGTTATACGTTATACGTTATACGTTATACGTTATACGTTATACGTTATACGTTATACGTTATACGTTATACGTTATACGTTATACGTTATACGTTATACGTTATACGTTATACGTTATACGTTATACGTTATACGTTATACGTTATACGTTATACGTTATACGTTATACGTTATACGTTATACGTTATACGTTATACGTTATACGTTATACGTTATACGTTATACGTTATACGTTATACGTTATACGTTATACGTTATACGTTATACGTTATACGTTATACGTTATACGTTATACGTTATACGTTATACGTTATACGTTATACGTTATACGTTATACGTTATACGTTATTACGTTTATACGTTATACGTTATACGTTATACGTTATACGTTATACGTTATACGTTATACGTTATACGTTATACGTTATACGTTATACGTTATACGTTTTACGTTATACGTTATACGTTATACGTTATACGTTATACGTTATACGTTATACGTTATACGTTATACGTTATACGTTATACGTTATACGTTATACGTTATACGTTATACGTTATACGTTATACGTTATACGTTATACGTTATACGTTATACGTATTATACGTTATACGTTATACGTTTATACGTTATACGTTATACGTTATACGTTATACGTTATACGTTATACGTTATACGTTATACGTTATACGTTATACGTTATACGTTATACGTTATACGTTATACGTTACGTTATACGTTATACGTTATACGTTATACGTTATACGTTATACGTTATACGTTATACGTTATACGTTATACGTTATACGTTATACGTTAACGTTATACGTTATACGTTATACGTTATACGTTATACGTTATACGTTATACGTTATACGTTATACGTTATACGTTATACGTTATACGTTATACGTTTATACGTTATACGTTATACGTTATACGTTATACGTTATACGTTATACGTTATACGTTATACGTTATACGTTATACGTTATACGTTATACGTTATACGTTATACGTTATACGTTATACGTTATACGTTATACGTTATACGTTATACGTTATACGTTATACGTTATACGTTATACGTTATACGTTATACGTTATACGTTATACGTTATACGTTATACGTTATACGTTATACGTTATACGTTATACGTTATACGTTATACGTTATACGTTATACGTTTATACGTTATACGTTATACGTTATACGTTATACGTTATACGTTACGTTACGTATACGTTATACGTTATACGTTATACGTTATACGTTATACGTTATACGTTATACGTTATACGTTACGTTATACGTTATACGTTATACGTTATACGTTATACGTTATACGTTATACGTTATACGCGTTTATACGTTATACGTTATACGTTATACGTTATACGTTATACGTTATACGTTATACGTTATACGTTATACGTTATACGTTATACGTTATACGTTATACGTTATACGTTATACGTTATACGTTATACGTTATACGTTATACGTTATACGTTATACGTTATACGTTATACGTTATACGTTATACGTTATACGTTATACGTTATACGTTATACGTTATACGTTATACGTTATACGTTATACGTTATACGTTATACGTTATACGTTATACGTTATACGTTATACGTTATACGTTATACGTTATACGTTATACGTTATACGTTATACGTTATACGTTATACGTTATACGTTATACGTTATACGTTATACGTTATACGTTATACGTTATACGTTATACGTTATACGTTATACGTTATACGTTATACGTTATACGTTATACGTTATACGTTATACGTTATACGTTATACGTTATACGTTATACGTTATACGTTATACGTTATACGTTATACGTTATACGTTATACGTTATACGTTATACGTTATACGTTATACGTTATACGTTATACGTTATACGTTATACGTTATACGTTATACGTTATACGTTATACGTTATACGTATACGTTATACGTTATACGTTATACGTTATACGTTATACGTTATACGTTATACGTTATACGTTATACGTTATACGTTATACGTTATACGTTATACGTTATACGTTATACGTTATACGTTATACGTTATACGTTATACGTTATACGTTATACGTTATACGTTATACGTTATACGTTATACGTATACGTTATACGTTATACGTTATACGTTATACGTTATACGTTATACGTTATACGTTATACGTTATACGTTATACGTTATACGTTATACGTTGTACGTTATACGTTATACGTTATACGTTATACGTTATACGTTATACGTTATACGTTATACGTTATATGTTTAACGTCTAAAGTTATACGTTATACGTTATACGTTATACGTTATACGTTATACGATGTACGTTATACGTTATACGTTGTACGTTGTACGTTATTCGTTATACGTTATACGTTATACGTTATACGATATACGTTATACGTTTAACGTTACACGTTATACATTATACTTTATACGTTTAAACGTTATACGTTATACGTTATACGTTATACGTTATACGTTATACGTTATACGTTATACGTTATACGTTATACGTTATACGTTATACGTTATACGTTATACGTTATACGTAACGTTATACGTTATACGTTATACGTTATACGTTATACGTTATACGTTATACGTTATACGTTATACGTTATACGTTATACGTTATACGTATACGTTATACGTTATACGTTATACGTTATACGTTATACGTTATACGTTATACGTTATACGTTATACGTTATACGTTATACGTTATACGTTATACGTTATACGTTATACGTTATACGTTATACGTTATACGTTATACGTTATACGTTATACGTTATACGTTATACGTTATACGATATATGTTTATCGTTATACGTTATACGTTATACGTTATACGTTATACGTTATACGTTATACGTTATACGTTATACGTTATACGTTATACGTTATACGTTATACGTTATACGTTATACGTTTATACGTTATACGTTATACGTTATACGTTATACGTTATACGTTATACGTTATACGTTATACGTTATACGTTATACGTTATACGTTATACGTTATACGTTATACGTTATACGTTATACGTTATACGTTATACGTTATACGTTATACGTTATACGTTATACGTTATACGTTATACGTTATACGTTATACGTTATACGTTATACGTTATACGTTATACGTTATACGTTATACGTTATACGTTATACGTTATACGTTATACGTTATACGTTATACGTTATACGTTATACGTTATACGTTATACGTTATACGTTATACGTTATACGTTATACGTTATACGTTATACGTTATACGTTATACGTTATACGTTATACGTTATACGTTATACGTTATACGTTATACGTTATACGTTATACGTTATACGTTATACGTTATACGTTATACGTTATACGTTATACGTTATACGTTATACGTATACGTTATACGTTATACGTTATACGTTATACGTTATACGTTATACGTTATACGTTATACGTTATACGTTATACGTTATACGTTATACGTTATACGTTATACGTTATACGTTATACGTTATACGTTATACGTTATACGTTATACGTTATACGTTATACGTTATACGTTATACGTTATACGTTATACGTTATACGTTATACGTTATACGTTATACGTTATACGTTATACGTTATACGTTATACGTTATACGTTATACGTTATACGTTATACGTTATACGTTATACGTTATACGTTATACGTTATACGTTATACGTTATACGTTAGTATACGTTATACGTTATACGTTATACGTTATACGTTATACGTTATACGTTATACGTTATACGTTATACGTTATACGTTACGTTATACGTTATACGTTATACGTTATACGTTATACGTTATACGTTATACGTTATACGTTATACGTTATACGTTATACGTTATACGTTATACGTTATACGTTATACGTTATACGTTATACGTTATACGTTATACGTATACGTTATACGTTATACGTTATACGTTATACGTTATACGTTATACGTTATACGTTATACGTTATACGTTATACGTTATACGTTATACGTTATACGTTATACGTTATACGTTATACGTTATACGTTATACGTTATACGTTATACGTTATACGTTATACGTTATACGTTATACGTTATACGTTATACGTTATACGTTATACGTTATACGTTATACGTTATACGTTATACGTTATACGTTATACGTTATACGTTATACGTTATACGTTATACGTTATACGTTATACGTTATACGTTATACGTTATACGTTATACGTTATACGTTATACGTTATACGTTATACGTTATACGTTATACGTTATACGTTATACGTTATACGTTATACGTTATACGTTATACGTTATACGTTATACGTTATACGTTATACGTTATACGTTATACGTTATACGTTATACGTTACGTTATACGTTATACGTTATACGTTATACGTTATACGTTATACGTTATACGTTATACGTTATACGTTATACGTTATACGTTATACGTTATACGTTATACGTTATACGTTATACGTTATACGTTATACGTTATACGTTATACGTTATACGTTATACGTTATACGTTATACGTTATACGTTATACGTTATACGTTATACGTTATACGTTATACGTTATACGTTATACGTTATACGTTATACGTTATACGTTATACGTTATACGTTATACGTTATACGTTATACGTTATACGTTATACGTTATACGTTATACGTTATACGTTATACGTTATACGTTATACGTTATACGTATACGTTATACGTTATACGTTATACGTTATACGTTATACGTTATACGTTATACGTTATACGTTATACGTTATACGTTATACGTTATACGTTATACGTTATACGTTATACGTTATACGTTATACGTTATACGTTATACGTTATACGTTATACGTTATACGTTATACGTTATACGTTATACGTTATACGTTATACGTTATACGTTATACGTTATACGTTATACGTTATACGTTATACGTTATACGTTATACGTTATACGTTATACGTTATACGTTATACGTTATACGTTATACGTTATACGTTATACGTTATACGTTATACGTTATACGTTATACGTTATACGTTATACGTTATACGTTCGTATACGTTATACGTTATACGTTATACGTTATACGTTATACGTTATACGTTATACGTTATACGTTATACGTTATACGTTATACGTTATACGTTATACGTTATACGTTATACGTTATACGTTATACGTTATACGTTATACGTTATACGTTATACGTTATACGTTATACGTTATACGTTATACGTTATACGTTATACGTTATACGTTATACGTTATACGTTATACGTTATACGTTATACGTTATACGTTATACGTTATACGTTACGTTATACGTTATACGTTATACGTATACGTTATACGTTATACGTTATACGTTATACGTTATACGTTATACGTTATACGTTATACGTTATACGTTATACGTTATACGTTATACGTTATACGTTATACGTTATACGTTATACGTTATACGTTATACGTTATACGTTATACGTTATACGTTATACGTTATACGTTATACGTTATACGTTATACGTTATACGTTATACGTTATACGTTATACGTTATACGTTATACGTTATACGTTATACGTTATACGTTATACGTTATACGTTATACGTTATACGTTATACGTTATACGTTATACGTTATACGTTATACGTTATACGTTATACGTTATACGTTATACGTTATACGTTATACGTTATACGTTATACGTTATACGTTATACGTTATACGTTATACGTTATACGTTATACGTTATACGTTATACGTTATACGTTATACGTTTATACGTTATACGTTATACGTTATACGTTATACGTTATACGTTATACGTTATACGTTATACGTTATACGTTATACGTTATACGTTATACGTTATACGTTATACGTTATACGTTATACGTTATACGTTATACGTTATACGTTTATACGTTATACGTTATACGTTATACGTTATACGTTATACGTTATACGTTATACGTTATACGTTATACGTTATACGTTATACGTTATACGTTTATACGTTATACGTTATACGTTATACGTTATACGTTATACGTTATACGTTATACGTTATACGTTATACGTTATACGTTATACGTTATACGTTATACGTTATACGTTATACGTTATACGTTTTACGTTATACGTTATACGTTATACGTTATACGTTATACGTTATACGTTATACGTTATACGTTATACGTTTACGGTAACGTTATACGTTATACGTTATACGTTATACGTTATACGTTATACGTATACGTTATACGTTATACGTTATACGTTACGTTAACGTTATACGTTATACGTTATACGTTATACGTTATACGTTATACGTTATACGTTATACGTTATACGTTATACGTTATACGTTATACGTTATACGTTATACGTTATACGTTATACGTTATACGTTATACGTTATACGTTATACGTTATACGTTATACGTTATACGTTATACGTTATACGTTATACGTTATACGTTATACGTATACGTTATACGTTATACGTTATA
The DNA here is from genome assembly GCA_916610235.2 of Lasioglossum morio. Classification (NCBI taxonomy): domain Eukaryota; kingdom Metazoa; phylum Arthropoda; class Insecta; order Hymenoptera; family Halictidae; genus Lasioglossum; species Lasioglossum morio. The sequence continues at coordinate 18,440 of CAKAJA020000350.1, forward strand.
CGTTATACGTTATACGTTATACGTTATACGTTATACGTTATACGTTATACGTTATACGTTATACGTTATACGTTATACGTTATACGTTATACGTTATACGTTATACGTTATACGTATACGTTATACGTTATACGTTATACGTTATACGTTATACGTTATACGTTATACGTTATACGTTATACGTTATACGTTATACGTTATACGTTATACGTTATACGTTATACGTTATACGTTATACGTTATACGTTATACGTTATACGTTATACGTTATACGTTATACGTTATACGTTATACGTTATACGTTATACGTTATACGTTATACGTTATACGTTATACGTTATACGTTATACGTTATACGTTATACGTTATACGTTATACGTTATACGTTATACGTTATACGTTATACGTTATACGTTATACGTTATACGTTATACGTTATACGTTATACGTTATACGTTATACGTTATACGTTATACGTTATACGTTATACGTTATACGTTATACGTTATACGTTATACGTTATACGTTATACGTTATACGTTATACGTTATACGTTATACGTTATACGTTATACGTTATACGTTATACGTTATACGTTATACGTTATACGTTATACGTTATACGTTATACGTTATACGTTATACGTTATACGTTATACGTTATACGTTATACGTTATACGTTATACGTTATACGTTATACGTTATACGTTATACGTTATACGTTATACGTTATACGTTATACGTTATACGTTATACGTTATACGTTATACGTTATACGTTATACGTTATACGTTATACGTTATACGTTATACGTTATACGTTATACGTTATACGTTATACGTTATACGTTATACGTTATACGTTATACGTTATACGTTATACGTTATACGTTATACGTTATACGTTATACGTTATACGTTATACGTTATACGTTATACGTTATACGTTATACGTTATACGTTATACGTTATACGTTATACGTTATACGTTATACGTTATACGTTATACGTTATACGTTATACGTTATACGTTATACGTTATACGTTATACGTTATACGTTATACGTTATACGTTATACGTTATACGTTATACGTTATACGTTATACGTTATACGTTATACGTTATACGTTATACGTTATACGTTATACGTTATACGTTATACGTTATACGTTATACGTTATACGTTATACGTTATACGTTATACGTTATACGTTATACGTTATACGTTATACGTTATACGTTATACGTTATACGTTATACGTTATACGTTATACGTTATACGTTATACGTTATACGTTATACGTTATACGTTATACGTTATACGTTATACGTTATACGTTATACGTTATACGTTATACGTTATACGTTATACGTTATACGTTATACGTTATACGTTATACGTTATACGTTATACGTTATACGTTATACGTTATACGTTATACGTTATACGTTATACGTTATACGTTATACGTTATACGTTATACGTTATACGTTATACGTTATACGTTATACGTTATACGTTATACGTTATACGTTATACGTTATACGTTATACGTTATACGTTATACGTTATACGTTATACGTTATACGTTATACGTTATACGTTATACGTTATACGTTATACGTTATACGTTATACGTTATACGTTATACGTTATACGTTATACGTTATACGTTATACGTTATACGTTATACGTTATACGTTATACGTTATACGTTATACGTTATACGTTATACGTTATACGTTATACGTTATACGTTATACGTTATACGTTATACGTTATACGTTATACGTTATACGTTATACGTTATACGTTATACGTTATACGTTATACGTTATACGTTATACGTTATACGTTATACGTTATACGTTATACGTTATACGTTATACGTTATACGTTATACGTTATACGTTATACGTTATACGTTATACGTTATACGTTATACGTTATACGTTATACGTTATACGTTATACGTTATACGTTATACGTTATACGTTATACGTTATACGTTATACGTTATACGTTATACGTTATACGTTATACGTTATACGTTATACGTTATACGTTATACGTTATACGTTATACGTTATACGTTATACGTTATACGTTATACGTTATACGTTATACGTTATACGTTATACGTTATACGTTATACGTTATACGTTATACGTTATACGTTATACGTTATACGTTATACGTTATACGTTATACGTTATACGTTATACGTTATACGTTATACGTTATACGTTATACGTTATACGTTATACGTTATACGTTATACGTTATACGTTATACGTTATACGTTATACGTTATACGTTATACGTTATACGTTATACGTTATACGTTATACGTTATACGTTATACGTTATACGTTATACGTTATACGTTATACGTTATACGTTATACGTTATACGTTATACGTTATACGTTATACGTTATACGTTATACGTTATACGTTATACGTTATACGTTATACGTTATACGTTATACGTTATACGTTATACGTTATACGTTATACGTTATACGTTATACGTTATACGTTATACGTTATACGTTATACGTTATACGTTATACGTTATACGTTATACGTTATACGTTATACGTTATACGTTATACGTTATACGTTATACGTTATACGTTATACGTTATACGTTATACGTTATACGTTATACGTTATACGTTATACGTTATACGTTATACGTTATACGTTATACGTTATACGTTATACGTTATACGTTATACGTTATACGTTATACGTTATACGTTATACGTTATACGTTATACGTTATACGTTATACGTTATACGTTATACGTTATACGTTATACGTTATACGTTATACGTTATACGTTATACGTTATACGTTATACGTTATACGTTATACGTTATACGTTATACGTTATACGTTATACGTTATACGTTATACGTTATACGTTATACGTTATACGTTATACGTTATACGTTATACGTTATACGTTATACGTTATACGTTATACGTTATACGTTATACGTTATACGTTATACGTTATACGTTATACGTTATACGTTATACGTTATACGTTATACGTTATACGTTATACGTTATACGTTATACGTTATACGTTATACGTTATACGTTATACGTTATACGTTATACGTTATACGTTATACGTTATACGTTATACGTTATACGTTATACGTTATACGTTATACGTTATACGTTATACGTTATACGTTATACGTTATACGTTATACGTTATACGTTATACGTTATACGTTATACGTTATACGTTATACGTTATACGTTATACGTTATACGTTATACGTTATACGTTATACGTTATACGTTATACGTTATACGTTATACGTTATACGTTATACGTTATACGTTATACGTTATACGTTATACGTTATACGTTATACGTTATACGTTATACGTTATACGTTATACGTTATACGTTATACGTTATACGTTATACGTTATACGTTATACGTTATACGTTATACGTTATACGTTATACGTTATACGTTATACGTTATACGTTATACGTTATACGTTATACGTTATACGTTATACGTTATACGTTATACGTTATACGTTATACGTTATACGTTATACGTTATACGTTATACGTTATACGTTATACGTTATACGTTATACGTTATACGTTATACGTTATACGTTATACGTTATACGTTATACGTTATACGTTATACGTTATACGTTATACGTTATACGTTATACGTTATACGTTATACGTTATACGTTATACGTTATACGTTATACGTTATACGTTATACGTTATACGTTATACGTTATACGTTATACGTTATACGTTATACGTTATACGTTATACGTTATACGTTATACGTTATACGTTATACGTTATACGTTATACGTTATACGTTATACGTTATACGTTATACGTTATACGTTATACGTTATACGTTATACGTTATACGTTATACGTTATACGTTATACGTTATACGTTATACGTTATACGTTATACGTTATACGTTATACGTTATACGTTATACGTTATACGTTATACGTTATACGTTATACGTTATACGTTATACGTTATACGTTATACGTTATACGTTATACGTTATACGTTATACGTTATACGTTATACGTTATACGTTATACGTTATACGTTATACGTTATACGTTATACGTTATACGTTATACGTTATACGTTATACGTTATACGTTATACGTTATACGTTATACGTTATACGTTATACGTTATACGTTATACGTTATACGTTATACGTTATACGTTATACGTTATACGTTATACGTTATACGTTATACGTTATACGTTATACGTTATACGTTATACGTTATACGTTATACGTTATACGTTATACGTTATACGTTATACGTTATACGTTATACGTTATACGTTATACGTTATACGTTATACGTTATACGTTATACGTTATACGTTATACGTTATACGTTATACGTTATACGTTATACGTTATACGTTATACGTTATACGTTATACGTTATACGTTATACGTTATACGTTATACGTTATACGTTATACGTTATACGTTATACGTTATACGTTATACGTTATACGTTATACGTTATACGTTATACGTTATACGTTATACGTTATACGTTATACGTTATACGTTATACGTTATACGTTATACGTTATACGTTATACGTTATACGTTATACGTTATACGTTATACGTTATACGTTATACGTTATACGTTATACGTTATACGTTATACGTTATACGTTATACGTTATACGTTATACGTTATACGTTATACGTTATACGTTATACGTTATACGTTATACGTTATACGTTATACGTTATACGTTATACGTTATACGTTATACGTTATACGTTATACGTTATACGTTATACGTTATACGTTATACGTTATACGTTATACGTTATACGTTATACGTTATACGTTATACGTTATACGTTATACGTTATACGTTATACGTTATACGTTATACGTTATACGTTATACGTTATACGTTATACGTTATACGTTATACGTTATACGTTATACGTTATACGTTATACGTTATACGTTATACGTTATACGTTATACGTTATACGTTATACGTTATACGTTATACGTTATACGTTATACGTTATACGTTATACGTTATACGTTATACGTTATACGTTATACGTTATACGTTATACGTTATACGTTATACGTTATACGTTATACGTTATACGTTATACGTTATACGTTATACGTTATACGTTATACGTTATACGTTATACGTTATACGTTATACGTTATACGTTATACGTTATACGTTATACGTTATACGTTATACGTTATACGTTATACGTTATACGTTATACGTTATACGTTATACGTTATACGTTATACGTTATACGTTATACGTTATACGTTATACGTTATACGTTATACGTTATACGTTATACGTTATACGTTATACGTTATACGTTATACGTTATACGTTATACGTTATACGTTATACGTTATACGTTATACGTTATACGTTATACGTTATACGTTATACGTTATACGTTATACGTTATACGTTATACGTTATACGTTATACGTTATACGTTATACGTTATACGTTATACGTTATACGTTATACGTTATACGTTATACGTTATACGTTATACGTTATACGTTATACGTTATACGTTATACGTTATACGTTATACGTTATACGTTATACGTTATACGTTATACGTTATACGTTATACGTTATACGTTATACGTTATACGTTATACGTTATACGTTATACGTTATACGTTATACGTTATACGTTATACGTTATACGTTATACGTTATACGTTATACGTTATACGTTATACGTTATACGTTATACGTTATACGTTATACGTTATACGTTATACGTTATACGTTATACGTTATACGTTATACGTTATACGTTATACGTTATACGTTATACGTTATACGTTATACGTTATACGTTATACGTTATACGTTATACGTTATACGTTATACGTTATACGTTATACGTTATACGTTATACGTTATACGTTATACGTTATACGTTATACGTTATACGTTATACGTTATACGTTATACGTTATACGTTATACGTTATACGTTATACGTTATACGTTATACGTTATACGTTATACGTTATACGTTATACGTTATACGTTATACGTTATACGTTATACGTTATACGTTATACGTTATACGTTATACGTTATACGTTATACGTTATACGTTATACGTTATACGTTATACGTTATACGTTATACGTTATACGTTATACGTTATACGTTATACGTTATACGTTATACGTTATACGTTATACGTTATACGTTATACGTTATACGTTATACGTTATACGTTATACGTTATACGTTATACGTTATACGTTATACGTTATACGTTATACGTTATACGTTATACGTTATACGTTATACGTTATACGTTATACGTTATACGTTATACGTTATACGTTATACGTTATACGTTATACGTTATACGTTATACGTTATACGTTATACGTTATACGTTATACGTTATACGTTATACGTTATACGTTATACGTTATACGTTATACGTTATACGTTATACGTTATACGTTATACGTTATACGTTATACGTTATACGTTATACGTTATACGTTATACGTTATACGTTATACGTTATACGTTATACGTTATACGTTATACGTTATACGTTATACGTTATACGTTATACGTTATACGTTATACGTTATACGTTATACGTTATACGTTATACGTTATACGTTATACGTTATACGTTATACGTTATACGTTATACGTTATACGTTATACGTTATACGTTATACGTTATACGTTATACGTTATACGTTATACGTTATACGTTATACGTTATACGTTATACGTTATACGTTATACGTTATACGTTATACGTTATACGTTATACGTTATACGTTATACGTTATACGTTATACGTTATACGTTATACGTTATACGTTATACGTTATACGTTATACGTTATACGTTATACGTTATACGTTATACGTTATACGTTATACGTTATACTTATACGTTATACGTTATACGTTATACGTTATACGTTATACGTTATACGTTATACTTACGTTATACGTTATACGTTATACGTTATACGTTATACGTTATACGTTACTTATACGTTATACGTTATACGTTATACGTTATACGTTATACGTTATACGTTATACGTTATACGTTATACGTTATACGTTATACGTTATACGTTATACGTTATACGTTATACGTTATACGTTATACGTTATACGTTATACGTTATACGTTATACGTTATACGTTATACGTTATACGTTATACGTTATACGTTATACGTTATACGTTATACGTTATACGTTATACGTTATACGTTATACGTTATACGTTATACGTTATACGTTATACGTTATACGTTATACGTTATACGTTATACGTTATACGTTATACGTTATACGTTATACGTTATACGTTATACGTTATACGTTATACGTTATACGTTATACGTTATACGTTATACGTTATACGTTATACGTTATACGTTATACGTTATACGTTATACGTTATACGTTATACGTTATACGTTATACGTTATACGTTATACGTTATACGTTATACGTTATACGTTATACGTTATACGTTATACGTTATACGTTATACGTTATACGTTATACGTTATACGTTATACGTTATACGTTATACGTTATACGTTATACGTTATACGTTATACGTTATACGTTATACGTTATACGTTATACGTTATACGTTATACGTTATACGTTATACGTTATACGTTATACGTTATACGTTATACGTTATACGTTATACGTTATACGTTATACGTTATACGTTATACGTTATACGTTATACGTTATACGTTATACGTTATACGTTATACGTTATACGTTATACGTTATACGTTATACGTTATACGTTATACGTTATACGTTATACGTTATACGTTATACGTTATACGTTATACGTTATACGTTATACGTTATACGTTATACGTTATACGTTATACGTTATACGTTATACGTTATACGTTATACGTTATACGTTATACGTTATACGTTATACGTTATACGTTATACGTTATACGTTATACGTTATACGTTATACGTTATACGTTATACGTTATACGTTATACGTTATACGTTATACGTTATACGTTATACGTTATACGTTATACGTTATACGTTATACGTTATACGTTATACGTTATACGTTATACGTTATACGTTATACGTTATACGTTATACGTTATACGTTATACGTTATACGTTATACGTTATACGTTATACGTTATACGTTATACGTTATACGTTATACGTTATACGTTATACGTTATACGTTATACGTTATACGTTATACGTTATACGTTATACGTTATACGTTATACGTTATACGTTATACGTTATACGTTATACGTTATACGTTATACGTTATACGTTATACGTTATACGTTATACGTTATACGTTATACGTTATACGTTATACGTTATACGTTATACGTTATACGTTATACGTTATACGTTATACGTTATACGTTATACGTTATACGTTATACGTTATACGTTATACGTTATACGTTATACGTTATACGTTATACGTTATACGTTATACGTTATACGTTATACGTTATACGTTATACGTTATACGTTATACGTTATACGTTATACGTTATACGTTATACGTTATACGTTATACGTTATACGTTATACGTTATACGTTATACGTTATACGTTATACGTTATACGTTATACGTTATACGTTATACGTTATACGTTATACGTTATACGTTATACGTTATACGTTATACGTTATACGTTATACGTTATACGTTATACGTTATACGTTATACGTTATACGTTATACGTTATACGTTATACGTTATACGTTATACGTTATACGTTATACGTTATACGTTATACGTTATACGTTATACGTTATACGTTATACGTTATACGTTATACGTTATACGTTATACGTTATACGTTATACGTTATACGTTATACGTTATACGTTATACGTTATACGTTATACGTTATACGTTATACGTTATACGTTATACGTTATACGTTATACGTTATACGTTATACGTTATACGTTATACGTTATACGTTATACGTTATACGTTATACGTTATACGTTATACGTTATACGTTATACGTTATACGTTATACGTTATACGTTATACGTTATACGTTATACGTTATACGTTATACGTTATACGTTATACGTTATACGTTATACGTTATACGTTATACGTTATACGTTATACGTTATACGTTATACGTTATACGTTATACGTTATACGTTATACGTTATACGTTATACGTTATACGTTATACGTTATACGTTATACGTTATACGTTATACGTTATACGTTATACGTTATACGTTATACGTTATACGTTATACGTTATACGTTATACGTTATACGTTATACGTTATACGTTATACGTTATACGTTATACGTTATACGTTATACGTTATACGTTATACGTTATACGTTATACGTTATACGTTATACGTTATACGTTATACGTTATACGTTATACGTTATACGTTATACGTTATACGTTATACGTTATACGTTATACGTTATACGTTATACGTTATACGTTATACGTTATACGTTATACGTTATACGTTATACGTTATACGTTATACGTTATACGTTATACGTTATACGTTATACGTTATACGTTATACGTTATACGTTATACGTTATACGTTATACGTTATACGTTATACGTTATACGTTATACGTTATACGTTATACGTTATACGTTATACGTTATACGTTATACGTTATACGTTATACGTTATACGTTATACGTTATACGTTATACGTTATACGTTATACGTTATACGTTATACGTTATACGTTATACGTTATACGTTATACGTTATACGTTATACGTTATACGTTATACGTTATACGTTATACGTTATACGTTATACGTTATACGTTATACGTTATACGTTATACGTTATACGTTATACGTTATACGTTATACGTTATACGTTATACGTTATACGTTATACGTTATACGTTATACGTTATACGTTATACGTTATACGTTATACGTTATACGTTATACGTTATACGTTATACGTTATACGTTATACGTTATACGTTATACGTTATACGTTATACGTTATACGTTATACGTTATACGTTATACGTTATACGTTATACGTTATACGTTATACGTTATACGTTATACGTTATACGTTATACGTTATACGTTATACGTTATACGTTATACGTTATACGTTATACGTTATACGTTATACGTTATACGTTATACGTTATACGTTATACGTTATACGTTATACGTTATACGTTATACGTTATACGTTATACGTTATACGTTATACGTTATACGTTATACGTTATACGTTATACGTTATACGTTATACGTTATACGTTATACGTTATACGTTATACGTTATACGTTATACGTTATACGTTATACGTTATACGTTATACGTTATACGTTATACGTTATACGTTATACGTTATACGTTATACGTTATACGTTATACGTTATACGTTATACGTTATACGTTATACGTTATACGTTATACGTTATACGTTATACGTTATACGTTATACGTTATACGTTATACGTTATACGTTATACGTTATACGTTATACGTTATACGTTATACGTTATACGTTATACGTTATACGTTATACGTTATACGTTATACGTTATACGTTATACGTTATACGTTATACGTTATACGTTATACGTTATACGTTATACGTTATACGTTATACGTTATACGTTATACGTTATACGTTATACGTTATACGTTATACGTTATACGTTATACGTTATACGTTATACGTTATACGTTATACGTTATACGTTATACGTTATACGTTATACGTTATACGTTATACGTTATACGTTATACGTTATACGTTATACGTTATACGTTATACGTTATACGTTATACGTTATACGTTATACGTTATACGTTATACGTTATACGTTATACGTTATACGTTATACGTTATACGTTATACGTTATACGTTATACGTTATACGTTATACGTTATACGTTATACGTTATACGTTATACGTTATACGTTATACGTTATACGTTATACGTTATACGTTATACGTTATACGTTATACGTTATACGTTATACGTTATACGTTATACGTTATACGTTATACGTTATACGTTATACGTTATACGTTATACGTTATACGTTATACGTTATACGTTATACGTTATACGTTATACGTTATACGTTATACGTTATACGTTATACGTTATACGTTATACGTTATACGTTATACGTTATACGTTATACGTTATACGTTATACGTTATACGTTATACGTTATACGTTATACGTTATACGTTATACGTTATACGTTATACGTTATACGTTATACGTTATACGTTATACGTTATACGTTATACGTTATACGTTATACGTTATACGTTATACGTTATACGTTATACGTTATACGTTATACGTTATACGTTATACGTTATACGTTATACGTTATACGTTATACGTTATACGTTATACGTTATACGTTATACGTTATACGTTATACGTTATACGTTATACGTTATACGTTATACGTTATACGTTATACGTTATACGTTATACGTTATACGTTATACGTTATACGTTATACGTTATACGTTATACGTTATACGTTATACGTTATACGTTATACGTTATACGTTATACGTTATACGTTATACGTTATACGTTATACGTTATACGTTATACGTTATACGTTATACGTTATACGTTATACGTTATACGTTATACGTTATACGTTATACGTTATACGTTATACGTTATACGTTATACGTTATACGTTATACGTTATACGTTATACGTTATACGTTATACGTTATACGTTATACGTTATACGTTATACGTTATACGTTATACGTTATACGTTATACGTTATACGTTATACGTTATACGTTATACGTTATACGTTATACGTTATACGTTATACGTTATACGTTATACGTTATACGTTATACGTTATACGTTATACGTTATACGTTATACGTTATACGTTATACGTTATACGTTATACGTTATACGTTATACGTTATACGTTATAACGTTATACGTTATACGTTATACGTTATACGTTATACGTTATACGTTATACGTTATACGTTATACGTTATACGTTATACGTTATACGTTATACGTTATACGTTATACGTTATACGTTATACGTTATACGTTATACGTTATACGTTATACGTTATACGTTATACGTTATACGTTATACGTTATACGTTATACGTTATACGTTATACGTTATACGTTATACGTTATACGTTATACGTTATACGTTATACGTTATACGTTATACGTTATACGTTATACGTTATACGTTATACGTTATACGTTATACGTTATACGTTATACGTTATACGTTATACGTTATACGTTATACGTTATACGTTATACGTTATACGTTATACGTTATACGTTATACGTTATACGTTATACGTTATACGTTATACGTTATACGTTATACGTTATACGTTATACGTTATACGTTATACGTTATACGTTATACGTTATACGTTATACGTTATACGTTATACGTTATACGTTATACGTTATACGTTATACGTTATACGTTATACGTTATACGTTATACGTTATACGTTATACGTTATACGTTATACGTTATACGTTATACGTTATACGTTATACGTTATACGTTATACGTTATACGTTATACGTTATACGTTATACGTTATACGTTATACGTTATACGTTATACGTTATACGTTATACGTTATACGTTATACGTTATACGTTATACGTTATACGTTATACGTTATACGTTATACGTTATACGTTATACGTTATACGTTATACGTTATACGTTATACGTTATACGTTATACGTTATACGTTATACGTTATACGTTATACGTTATACGTTATACGTTATACGTTATACGTTATACGTTATACGTTATACGTTATACGTTATACGTTATACGTTATACGTTATACGTTATACGTTATACGTTATACGTTATACGTTATACGTTATACGTTATACGTTATACGTTATACGTTATACGTTATACGTTATACGTTATACGTTATACGTTATTACGTTATACGTTATACGTTATACGTTATACGTTATACGTTACTATACGTTATACGTTATACGTTATACGTTATACGTTATACGTTATAACGTTATACGTTATACGTTATTAACGTTATACGTTATACGTTATACGTTATACGTTATACGTTATACGTTATACGTTATACGTTATACGTTATACGTTTAAACGTTATACGTTATACGTTATACGTTATACGTTATACGTTATACGTTATACGTTATACGTTATACGTATAACGTTATACGTTATACGTTATACGTTATACGTTATACGTTATACGTTATACGTTATACGTTATACGTTATACGTTATACGTTATACGTTATACGTTATACGTTATACGTTATACGTTATACGTTATACGTTATACGTTATACGTTATACGTATACGTTATACGTTATACGTTATACGTTATACGTTATACGTTATACGTTACTTAACGTTATACGTTATACGTTATAACGTTATACGTTATACGTATACGTTATACGTTATACGTTATACGTTATACGTTATACGTTATACGTTATACGTTATACGTTAACGTTATACGTTATACGTTATACGTTATACGTTATACGTTATACGTTATACGTTATACGTTATACGTTATACGTTATAACGTTATACGTTATACGTTATACGTTATACGTTATACGTTATACGTTATACGTTATACGTTATACGTTATACGTTATACGTTATACGTTATACGTTATACGTTATACGTTATACGTTATACGTTATACGTTATACGTTATACGTTATACGTTATACGTTATACGTTATACGTTATACGTTATACGTTATACGTTATACGTTATACGTTATACGTTTACGTTATACGTTATACTTATACGTTATACGTTATACGTTATACGTTATACGTTATACGTTATACGTTATACGTTATACGTTATACGTTATACGTTATACGTTATACGTTAACGTATACGTTATACGTTATACGTTATACGTTATACGTTATACGTTATACGTTATACGTTATACGTTATACGTTATACGTATACGTTATACGTATAACGTTATACGTTATACGTTATACGTTATACGTATACGTTAAACGTTATACGTTAACGTTATACGATATACGTTATAACGTTATACGTTTATACGTTATACGTTATACGTTATACGTTATACGTTATACGTTATACGTTATACGTTATACGTTATACGTATATACGTTATACGTTATACGTTATACGTTATACGTTATACGTTATACGTTATACGTTATACGTTATACGTTATACGTTATACGTTATACGTTATAACGTTATACGTTATACGTTATACGTTATACGTTATACGTTATACGTTATACGTTATACGTTATAACGTTATACGTTATACGTTATACGTTATACGTTATACGTTATACGTTATACGTTATACGTATAACGTATAACGTATAACGTTTAACGTATGACGTTATACGTTATACGTTATACGTTATACGTTATACGTTATACGTTATACGTTACTTATACGTTATACGTTATAACGTTATACGTTATACGTTATACGTTATACGTTATACGTTATACGTTATACGTATACGTTATACGTTATACGTTATACGTTATACGTTATACGTTATAACGTATAACGTATAACGTATAACGTTATACGTTATACGTTATAACGTTATACGTTATACGTTATACGTTTTATACGTTATACGTATAACGTTATACGTTATACGTTATACGTTATACGTTATACGTTATACGTTATACGTTATACGTTATACGTTATACGTTATACGTTACGTTATACGTATACGTTATACGTTATACGTTATACGTTATACGTTATACGTTATACGTTTATACGTTATACGTTATAACGTTATACGTTATACGTTATACGTTTATACGTATACGTTATACGTTATACGTTATACGTATACGTATACGTTATACGTTATACGTTATACGTTATACGTTATACGTTATAATACGTTATACGTTATACGTTATACGTTATACGTTATACGTTATACGTTTAACGTTATACGTTATACGTTATACGTTATACGTTATACGTTATACGTTATACGTTATACGTTATACGTTATACGTTATACGTTATACGTTATACGTTATAACGTTATACGTTATACGTTATACGTTATACGTTATACGTTATAACGTTATACGTTATACGTTATACGTTATACGTTATACGTTATACGTTATACGTTATACGTTATACGTTATACGTTATACGTTATACGTTATACGTTAACGTTATACGTTAACGTTATACGTTATACGTTATACGTTATACGTTATACGTTATACGTTATACGTTATACGTTATACGTTATACGTTATACGTTATACGTTATACGTTATACGTTATACGTTATACGTTATACGTTATACGTTATACGTTATACGTTATACGTTATACGTTATATACGTTATACGTTATACGTTATACGTTATACGTTATACGTTATACGTTATACGTTATACGTTATACGTTATACGTTATACGTTATACGTTATACGTTATACGTATAAGTTATACGTTATACGTTATACGTTAAACGTATAACGTATACGTTATACGTTATACGTTTAACGTTATACGTTATACGTTATACGTTATACGTTATACGTTATACGTTATACGTTATACGTTATACG
This sequence comes from Lasioglossum morio, assembly GCA_916610235.2. Lineage (NCBI taxonomy): Eukaryota > Metazoa > Arthropoda > Insecta > Hymenoptera > Halictidae > Lasioglossum > Lasioglossum morio. The sequence goes on from CAKAJA020000350.1 coordinate 34,278, forward strand.
TTATACGTTATACGTTATACGTTATACGTTATACGTTATACGTTATACGTTATACGTTATACGTTATACGTTATACGTTATAACGTTATACGTTATACGTTATACGTTATACGTTATACGTTATACGTTATACGTTATACGTTATACGTTATACGTTAACGTTATACGTTATACGTTATACGTTATACGTTATACGTTATAACGTTATACGTTATACGTTATACGTATAAGTATACGTTATACGTTATACGTTATACGTTATACGTTATACGTTATACGTTATACGTTATACGTTATACGTTATACGTTATACGTTATACGTTATACGTTATACGTTATACGTTATACGTTATACGTTATACGTTATACGTTATACGTTATACGTTATACGTTATACGTTATACGTTTAAACGTTATACGTTATACGTTATACGTTATACGTTATACGTTATACGTTATACGTTATACGTAACGTTATACGTTATACGTTATACGTTATACGTTATACGTTATACGTTATACGTTATACGTTATACGTTATACGTTATACGTTATACGTTATACGTTATACGTTATACGTTATACGTTATACGTTATACGTTATACGTTATACGTTATACGTTATACGTTATACGTTATACGTTATACGTTATACGTTATACGTTATACGTTATACGTTATACGTTATACGTATACGTTATACGTTATAACGTAATACGTTATACGTTATACGTTATAGTTATACGTTATACGTTATACGTTATACGTTTACGTTATACGTTATACGTTATACGTTATACGTTATACGTTATACGTTATACGTTATACGTTATACGTTATACGTTATACGTTATACGTTATACGTTATACGTTATACGTTATACGTTATACGTTATACGTTATACGTTATACGTTATACGTTATACGTTATACGTTATACGTTATACGTTATACGTTATACGTATACGTTATACGTTATACGTATAACGTTATACGTTATACGTTATACGTTAACGTTATACGTTATACGTTATACGTTATACGTTATACGTTATACGTTATACGTTATACGTTATACGTAAGTATACGTTATACGTTATAACGTTATACGTTATACGTTATACGTTATACGTTATACGTTATACGTATCGTTATACGTTATACGTTATACGTTATACGTTATACGTTATACGTTATACGTTATACGTTACGTTACACGTTATACGTTTATACGTTATACGTTATACGTTATACGTTATACGTTATACGTTATACGTTATACGTTATACGTTATACGTTATACGTTATACGTTTATACGTTATACGTTATACGTTATACGTTATACGTTATACGTTATACGTTATACGTTATACGTTATACGTTATACGTTATAACGTTATACGTTATACGTTATACGTTATACGTTATACGTTATACGTTATACGTTATACGTTATACGTTATACGTTATACGTTATACGTTATACGTTATACGTTATACGTTATACGTTATACGTTATAACGTTATACGTTATACGTTTAAACGTTATACGTTATACGTTATACGTTATACGTTATACGTTATAACGTTATACGTTATACGTTATACGTTATACGTTATACGTTATACGTTATACGTTATACGTTATACGTTATACGTTATACGTTATACGTTATACGTTATACGTTATACGTTATACGTTAATACGTTATACGTTATACGTTATACGTTATACGTTATACGTTATAACGTTATACATTTATACGTTATACGTTATACGTTATACGTTATACGTTATACGTTATACGTTATACGTTATACGTTATAAGTTATACGTTATACGTTATACGTTATACGTTATACGTTATACGTTATACGTTATACGTTATACGTTATACGTTATACGTTATAACGTTATACGTTATACGTTATACGTTATACGTTATACGTTATACGTTATACGTTATACGTTATACGTTATAAGTAACGTTATACGTTATACGTTATACGTTATAACGTTATACGTTATACGTTATACGTTATACGTTATAACGTTATACGTTATACGTTATACGTTATACGTTATACGTTATAACGTTATACGTTATACGTTATACGTTATACGTTATACGTTATACGTTATACGTTATACGTTATACGTTATACGTTATACGTATACGTTATACGTTATACGTTATACGTTATACGTTATACGTTATAACGTTATACGTTATACGTTATACGTTATACGTATCGTTATACGTTATACGTTATACGTTATACGTTATACGTTATACGTTATACGTTATACGTTATACGTTATACGTTATACGTTATACGTTATACGTTATACGTTATACGTTATACGTTATAACGTTATACGTTATACGTTATACGTTATAACGTTATACGTTATACGTTATACGTTATACGTTATAAGTTATACGTTATACGTTATACGTTATACGTTATACGTTATACGTTATACGTTAACGTTATACGTATAACGTTATACGTTTTAACGTTAAACGTTATACGTTATACGTTATACGTTATACGTTATACGTTATACGTTATACGTTATACGTATACGTTACGTTATAAGTTATACGTTATACGTTATACGTTATACGTATACCGTATACGTTATACGTTATACGTTATACGTTATACGTTATACGTTATACGGTATACGTTATTACGTTATAAGTTATACGTTATACGTTTATAACGTTATACGTTATACGTTATACGTTTATACGTTATACGTTATACGTTATACGTTATACGTTACGTTATACGTTATACGTTATACGTTATACGTTATACGTTATACGTTATACGTTATACGTTATACGTTATACGTTATACGTTATACGTTATACGTTATACGTTATACGTTATACGTTATAACGTTATACGTTATACGTTATACGTTATACGTTATACGTTTACGTATACGTTATACGTTATACGTTATACGTTATACGTTATACGTTATACGTTATACGTTATAACGTATAAAGTATACGTTATACGTTATACGTTATACGTTATACGTTATACGTTATACGTTATACGTTATACGTTATACGTTATACGTTATACGTTATACGTTATACGTTATACGTTATACGTTATACGTTATACGTTATACGTTATACGTTATACGTATACGTTACTTACGTTATACGTTATACGTTATACGTTATACGTTATACGTTATAACGTTATACGTTATACGTTATACGTTATACGTTATACGTTATACGTTATACGTTATACGTTATACGTTATACGTTATACGTTATACGTTATACGTTATACGTATAACGTTATACGTTATACGTTATACGTATAACGTATACGTTATACGTTATACGTTAAACGTTATACGTTATACGTTATACGTTATACGTTATACGTATACGTATACGTTATACGTTATACGTTATACGTTATACGTTATACGTTATACGTTTATACGTTATACGTTATACGTTATACCGTTATACGTTATTACGTTATACGTTATACGTTATACGTTATACGTTATACGTTATACGTTATACGTTATACGTTATACGTTATACGTTATACGTTATACGTTATACGTTATACGTTATACGTTATACGTTATACGTTATACGTTATACGTTATAACGTTATACGTTATACGTTATAACGTTATACGTTATACGTTATACGATAACGTTATACGTATATACGTTATACGTATACGTTATACGTTATAACGTTATACGTATACGTTATACGTTATACGTTATACGTTATACGTTATACGTTATACGTTATACGTTATACGTTATACGTTATACGTTATACGTTATACGTTATACGTTTATACGTTATACGTTATACGTTATACGTTATACGTTATACGTTATACGTTTTATACGTTATACGTTATACGTTATACGTTATACGTTATACGTTATACGTTATACGTTATACGTTATACGTTTATACGTTATACGTTATACGTATACGTTATACGTTATACGTTATACGTTATACGTTATACGTTATACGTTATACGTTATACGTTATAACGTATACGTTATACGTTATACGTTATACGTTATACGTTATACGTTATACGTTTAAACGTTATACGTTATACGTTATACGTTATACGTTATACGTTATACGTTATACGTTATACGTTATACGTTATACGTTATACGTTATACGTTATACGTTATACGTTATACGTTATACGTTATACGTTATACGTTATACGTTATACGTTATACGTTATACGTTATACGTTATACGTTATACGTTATACGTTATACGTTATACGTTATACGTTATACGTTATACGTTATACGTTATACGTTATACGTATACGTTATACGTTATACGTTATACGTTATACGTTATACGTTATACGTTATACGTTATACGTTATACGTTATACGTTTATACGTTATACGTTATACGTTATACGTTATACGTTATACGTTATACGTAATACGTTATACGTTATACGTTATACGTTATACGTTTATACGTTATACGTTATACGTTATACGTTATACGTTATACGTTATAAGTATACGTTTTACGTTATACGTTATACGTTATACGTTATACGTTATACGTTATACGTTATACGTTATACGTTATACGTTATACGTTATACGTTATACGTTATACGTTATACGTTATACGTTATACGTTATACGTTATACGTTATACGTTATACGTTATACGTTATACGTTATACGTTATAACGTTATACGTTATACGTTATACGTTATACGTTATACGTTATACGTTATACGTTATACGTTATACGTTATACGTTATACGTTATACGTTATACGTTATACGTTATACGTTATACGTTATACGTTTATACGTTATACGTTATACGTTATACGTTATACGTTATACGTTATACGTTATACGTATACGTTATACGTTATAACGTTTATACGTTATACGTTATACGTTATACGTTATACGTTATACGTTATACGTTATACGTTATACGTTATACGTTATACGTTATACTTTATACGTTATACGTTATACGTTATACGTTATACGTTATTCGTTATACGTTATACGTTATACGTTATACGTTATACGTTATACGTTATACGTTATACGTTATACGTTATACGTTATACGTTATACGTTATACGTTATACGTTATACGTTATACGTTATACGTTATACGTTATACGTTATACGTTATACGTTATACGTTATACGTTATACGTTATACGTTATACGTTATACGTTATACGTTATACGTTATACGTTATCGTTATACGTTATACGTTATACGTTATACGTTATACGTTATACGTTATACGTTATACGTTATACGTTATACGTTATACGTTATACGTTATACGTTATACGTTATACGTTTATACGTTATACGTTATACGTTATACGTTATACGTTATACGTTATACGTTATACGTTATACTTTATACGTTATACGTTATACGTTATACGTTATACGTTATACGTTATACGTTATACGTTATACTTATACGTTATACGTTATACGTTATACGTTATACGTTATACGTTATACGTTATACGTTATACGTTATACGTTATACGTTATACGTTATACGTATACGTTATACGTTATACGTTATACGTTATACGTTATACGTTATACGTTATACGTTATACGTTATACGTTATAAGTTATACGTTATACGTTATACGTTATACGTTATACGTTATACGTTATACGTTATACGTTATACGTTATAACGTTATACGTTATTACGTTATACGTTATACGTTATACGTTATACGTTATACGTTATACGTTATACGTTATACGTTATACGTTATCGTTATACGTTATACGTATACGTTATACGTTATACGTTATACGGTATAACGTTATACGTTATACGTTATACGTTATACGTTATACGTTATACGTTATACGTTATACGTTATACGTTATACGTTATACGTTATACGTTATACGTTATACGTTATACGTTATACGTTATACGTTATACGTTATACGTTATCGTTATACGTTATACGTTATACGTTATACGTTATACGTTATACGTTATACGTTATACGTTATACGTTATACGTTATACGTTATACGTATACGTTATACGTTATACGTTATACGTTATAACGTATAACGTTATTACGTTATAGTATACGTTATACGTTATACGTTATACGTTATAAGTTATACGTTATACGTTATACGTTATACGTTATACGGTTATACGTTATACGTTATACGTTACACGTTACACGTTACTCGTTACAA
>CAKAJA020000351.1:0-48423 GCA_916610235.2 Lasioglossum morio
GCAAAAAGATTCATCGATTCTTGCATAAACTCGATTATATCGCTTAATTTCATGGCAATTCCTGGTTTCTTCGACATATTCGCGTATTTGCACACAAATGCATCGATTTTTCACGCATAACAACGAATCGGTACAGGAACAGACGTGTGGCACAAAGATTCCTCGATTCTTGCATAAACTCGATTATATCGCTTAATTTCATGGCAATTCCTGGTTTCTGCGACATATTAGCGTATTTGCATACAAATGCATCAATTTTTCACGCAAAACAACGAATCAGTACAGAAACAGACGTGTGGCAAAAAGATTCATCGATTCTTGCATAAACTCGATTATATCGCTTAATTTCATGGCAATTCCTGGTTTCTTCGACATATTCGCGTATTTGCACACAAATGCATCGATTTTTTCACGCAAAACAACGAATCGGTACAGAAACAGACGTGTGGCACAAAGATTCATCGATTCTTGCATAAACTCGATTATATCGCTTAATTTCATTGCAATTACTGGTTTCTGCGACATATTCGCGTATTTGCATACAAATGCATCAATTTTTCACGCAAAACAACGAATCGGTACAGAAACAGACGTGTGGCACAAAGATTCATCGATTCTTGCATAAACTCGGTTATATCGCTTAATTTCATGGCAATTCCTGGTTTCTGCTACATATTCGCGTATTTGCATACAAATGCATCGATTTTTCACGCAAAACAACGAATCGGTACAGAAACAGACGTGTGGCACAAAGATTCCTCGATTCTTGCATAAACTCGATTATATCGCTTAATTTCATGGCAATTCCTGGTTTCTTCGACATATTCGCGTATATGCATACAAATACATCGATTTTTCACGCAAAACAACGAATCGGTACAGAAACAGACGTGTGGCACAAAGATTCATCGATTCTTGCATAAACTCGATTATATCGCTTAATTTCATGGCAATTCCTGGTTTCTGCGACATATTCGCGTATTTGCATACAAATGCATCAATTTTTCACGCAAAAGAACGAATCGGTACAGCAACATACGTGTGGCACAAAGATTCATCGATTCTTGCATAAACTCGATTATATCTATTAATTTCATGGCAATTCCTGGTTTCTGCGACATATTCGCGTATTTGCATACAAATGCATCGATTTTTCACGCAAAACAACGAATCGGTACAGAAACAGACGTGTGGCACAAAGATTCATCGATTCTTGCATAAACTCGATTATATCGCTTAATTTCATGGCAATTCCTGGTTTCTGCGACATATTCGCGTATTTGCATACAAATGCATCAATTTTTCACGCAAAACAACGAATCGGTACAGAAACAGACGTGTGGCACAAGGATTCATCGATTCTTGCATAAACTCGATTATATCGCTTAATTTCATGGCAATTCCTGGTTTCTTCGACATATTCGCGTATTTGCACACAAATGCATCGATTTTTCCACGCAAAACAACGAATCGGTACAGAAACAGACGTGTGGCACAAAGATTCATCGATTCTCGCATAAACTCGATTATATCGCTTAATTTCATGGCAATTCCTGGTTTCTGCGACATATTCGCGTATTTGCATACAAATGCATCAATTTTTCACGCAAAACAACGAATCGGTACAGAAACATACGTGTGGCACAAAGATTCATCGATTCTTGCATAAACTCGGTTATATCGCTTAATTTCATGGCAATTCCTGGTTTCTGCGACATAATCGCGTATTTGCATACAAATGCATCGATTTTTCACGCAAAACAACGAATCGGTACAGAAAAAGACGTGTGGCACAAAGATTCATCGATTCTTGCATAAACTCGATTATATCGCTTAATTTCATGGCAATTCCTGGTTTCTGCGACATATTCGCGTATTTGCATACAAATGCATCAATTTTTCACGCAAAACAACGAATCGGTACAGAAACAGACGTGTGGCACAAAGATTCATCGATTCTTGCATAAACTCGATTATATCGCTTAATTTCATTGCAATTCCTGGTTTCTGCGACATATTCGCGTATTTGCATACAAATGCATCAATTTTTCACGCAAAACAACGAATCGGTACAGCAACATACGTGTGGCACAAAGATTCATCGATTCTTGCATAAACTCGATGATATCTATTAATTTCATGGCAATTCCTGGTTTCTGCGACATATTCGCGTATTTGCATACAAATGCATCGATTTTTCACGCAAAACAACGAATCGGTACAGAAACAGACGTGTGGCACAAAGATTCATCGATTCTTGCATAAACTCGATTATATCGCTTAATTTCATGGCAATTCCTGGTTTCTGCGACATATTAGCGTATTTGCATACAAATGCATCAATTTTTCACGCAAAACAACGAATCGGTACAGAAACAGACGTGTGGCAAAAAGATTCATCGATTCTTGCATAAACTCGATTATATCGCTTAATTTCATGGCAATTCCTGGTTTCTTCGACATATTCGCGTATTTGCACACAAATGCATCGATTTTTCACGCAAAACAACGAATCGGTACAGAAACAGACGTGTGGCACAAAGATTCATCGATTCTTGCATAAACTCGATTATATCGCTTAATTTCATGGCAATTCCTGGTTTCTGCGACATATTCTCGTGTTTGCATACAAATGCATCAATTTTTCACGCAAAACAACGAATCGGTACAGAAACAGACGTGTGGCACAAAGATTCATCGATTCTTGCATAAACTCGATTATATCGCTTAATTTCATGGCAATTCCTGGTTTCTGCGACATATTCGCGTATTTGCATACAAATGCATCAATTTTTCACGCAAAACAACGAATCGGTACAGCAACAGACGTGTGGCACAAAGATTCATCGATTCTTGCATAAACTCGATTATATCTTTTAATTTCATGGCAATTACTGGTTTCTGCGACATATTCGCGTATTTGCATACAAATGCATCGATTTTTCACGCAAAACAACGAATCGGTACAGAAGCAGACGTTTGGCACAAAGATTCCTCGATTCTTGCATAAACTCGATTATATCTTCTAATTTCATGGCAATTCCTGGTTTCTGCGACATATTAGCGTATTTGCATACAAATGCATCAATTTTTCACGCAAAACAACGAATCAGTACAGAAACAGACGTGTGGCACAAAGATTCATCGATTCTTGCATAAACTCGATTATATCGCTTAATTTCATGGCAATTCCTGGTTTCTTCGACATATTCGCGTATTTGCACACAAATGCATCGATTTTTCACGCATAACAACGAATCGGTACAGAAACAGACGTGTGGCACAAAGATTCCTCGATTCTTGCATAAACTCGATTATATCGCTTAATTTCATGGCAATTCCTGGTTTCTGCGACATATTAGCGTATTTGCATACAAATGCATCAATTTTTCACGCAAAACAACGAATCGGTACAGAAACAGACGTGTGGCAAAAAGATTCATCGATTCTTGCATAAACTCGATTATATCGCTTAATTTCATGGCAATTCCTGGTTTCTTCGACATATTCGCGTATTTGCACACAAATGCATCGATTTTTCACGCAAAACAACGAATCGGTACAGCAACAGACGTGTGGCACAAAGATTCATCGATTCTTGCATAAACTCGATTATATCGCTTAATTTCATGGCAATTCCTGGTTTCTTCGACATATTCGCGTATTTGCACACAAATGCATCGATTTTTCACGCAAAACAACGAATCGGTACAGAAACAGACGTGTGGCACAAAGATTCATCGATTCTTGCATAAACTCGATTATATCGCTTAATTTCATGGCAATTCCTGGTTTCTGCGACATATTCGCGTATTTGCATACAAATGCATCAATTTTTCACGCAAAACAACGAATCGGTACAGCAACAGACGTGTGGCACAAGGATTCATCGATTCTTGCATAAACTCGATTATATCGCTTAATTTCATGGCAATTCCTGGTTTCTTCGACATATTCGCGTATTTGCACACAAATGCATCGATTTTTCACGCAAAACAACGAATCGGTACAGAAACAGACGTGTGGCACAAAGATTCATCGATTCTCGCATAAACTCGATTATATCGCTTAATTTCATGGCAATTCCTGGTTTCTGCGACATATTCGCGTATTTGCATACAAATGCATCAATTTTTCACGCAAAACAACGAATCGGTACAGAAACATACGTGTGGCACAAAGATTCATCGATTCTTGCATAAACTCGATTATATCTTTTAATTTCATGGCAATTCCTGGTTTCTGCGACATAATCGCGTATTTGCATACAAATGCATCGATTTTTCACGCAAAACAACGAATCGGTACAGAAAAAGACGTGTGGCACAAAGATTCATCGATTCTTGCATAAACCCGATTATATCGCTTAATTTCATGGCAATTCCTGGTTTCTGCGACATATTCGCGTATTTGCATACAAATGCATCAATTTTTCACGCAAAACAACGAATCGGTACAGAAACAGACGTGTGGCACAAAGATTCATCGATTCTTGCATAAACTCGATTATATCGCTTAATTTCATTGCAATTCCTGGTTTCTGCGACATATTCGCGTATTTGCATACAAATGCATTAATTTTTCACGCAAAACAACGAATCGGTACAGCAACATACGTGTGGCACAAAGATTCATCGATTCTTGCATAAACTCGATGATATCTATTAATTTCATGGCAATTCCTGGTTTCTGCGACATATTCGCGTATTTGCATACAAATGCATCGATTTTTCACGCAAAACAACGAATCGGTACAGAAACAGACGTGTGGCACAAAGATTCATCGATTCTTGCATAAACTCGATTATATCGCTTAATTTCATGGCAATTCCTGGTTTCTGCGACATATTAGCGTATTTGCATACAAATGCATCAATTTTTCACGCAAAACAACGAATCGGTACAGAAACAGACGTGTGGCAAAAAGATTCATCGATTCTTGCATAAACTCGATTATATCGCTTAATTGCATGGCAATTCCTGGTTTCTTCGACATATTCGCGTATTTGCACACAAATGCATCGATTTTTCACGCAAAACAACGAATCGGTACAGAAACAGACGTGTGGCACAAAGATTCATCGATTCTTGCATAAACTCGATTATATCGCTTAATTTCATGGCAATTCCTGGTTTCTGCGACATATTCTCGTATTTGCATACAAATGCATCAATTTTTCACGCAAAACAACGAATCGGTACAGAAACAGACGTGTGGCACAAAGATTCATCGATTCTTGCATAAACTCGATTATATCGCTTAATTTCATGGCAATTCCTGGTTTCTGCGACATATTCGCGTATTTGCATACAAATGCATCAATTTTTCACGCAAAACAACGAATCGGTACAGAAACAGACGTGTGGCACAAAGATTCATCGATTCTTGCATAAACTCGATTATATCTTTTAATTTCATGGCAATTACAGGTTTCTGCGACATATTCGCGTATTTGCATACAAATGCATCGATTTTTCACGCAAAACAACGAATCAGTACAGAAGCAGACGTTTGGCACAAAGATTCCTCGATTCTTGCATAAACTCGATTATATCGTCTAATTTCATGGCAATTCCTGGTTTCTGCGACATATTAGCGTATTTGCATACAAATGCATCAATTTTTCACGCAAAACAACGAATCACTACAGAAACAGACGTGTGGCAAAAAGATTCATCGATTCTTGCATAAACTCGATTATATCGCTTAATTTCATGGCAATTCCTGGTTTCTTCGACATATTCGCGTATTTGCACACAAATGCATCGATTTTTCACGCATAACAACGAATCGGTACAGAAACAGACGTGTGGCACAAAGATTCCTCGATTCTTGCATAAACTCGATTATATCGCTTAATTTCATGGCAATTCCTGGTTTCTGCGACATATTAGCGTATTTGCATACAAATGCATCAATTTTTCACGCAAAACAACGAATCAGTACAGAAACAGACGTGTGGCAAAAAGATTCATCGATTCTTGCATAAACTCGATTATATCGCTTAATTTCATGGCAATTCCTGGTTTCTTCGACATATTCGCGTATTTGCACACAAATGCATCGATTTTTCACGCAAAACAACGAATCGGTACAGCAACAGACGTGTGGCACAAAGATTCATCGATTCTTGCATAAACTCGATTATATCGCTTAATTTCATGGCAATTCCTGGTTTCTTCGACATATTCGCGTATTTGCACACAAATGCATCGATTTTTCACGCAAAACAACGAATCGGTACAGAAACAGACGTGTGGCACAAAGATTCATCGATTCTCGCATAAACTCGATTATATCGCTTAATTTCATGGCAATTCCTGGTTTCTGCGACATATTCGCGTATTTGCATACAAATGCATCAATTTTTCACGCAAAACAACGAATCGGTACAGAAACATACGTGTGGCACAAAGATTCATCGATTCTTGCATAAACTCGATTATATCTTTTAATTTCATGGCAATTCCTGGTTTCTGCGACATATTCGCGTATTTGCATACAAATGCATCAATTTTTCACGCAAAACAACGAATCGGTACAGAAACAGACGTGTGGCACAAAGATTCATCGATTCTTGCATAAACTCGATTATATCGCTTAATTTCATTGCAATTCCTGGTTTCTGCGACATATTCGCGTATTTGCATACAAATGCATCAATTTTTCACGCAAAACAACGAATCGGTACAGAAACAGACGTGTGGCACAAAGATTCATCGATTCTTGCATAAACTCGGTTATATCGCTTAATTTCATGGCAATTCCTGGTTTCTGCTACATATTCGCGTATTTGCATACAAATGCATCGATTTTTCACGCAAAACAACGAATCGGTACAGAAACAGACGTGTGGCACAAAGATTCCTCGATTCTTGCATAAACTCGATTATATCGCTTAATTTCATGGCAATTCCTGGTTTCTTCGACATATTCGCGTATTTGCATACAAATGCATCGATTTTTCACGCAAAACAACGAATCGGTACAGAAACAGACGTGTGGCACAAAGATTCATCGATTCTTGCATAAACTCGATTATATCGCTTAATTTCATGGCAATTCCTGGTTTCTGCGACATATTCGCGTATTTGCATACAAATGCATCAATTTTTCACGCAAAACAACGAATCGGTACAGCAACATACGTGTGGCACAAAGATTCATCGATTCTTGCATAAACTCGATTATATCTTTTAATTTCATGGCAATTCCTGGTTTCTGCGACATATTCGCGTATTTGCACACAAATGCATCGATTTTTCACGCAAAACAACGAATCGGTACAGAAACAGACGTGTGGCACAAAGATTCATCGATTCTTGCATAAACTCGATTATATCGCTTAATTTCATGGCAATTCCTGGTTTCTGCGACATATTCTCGTATTTGCATACAAATGCATCAATTTTTCACGCAAAACAACGAATCGGTACAGAAACAGACGTGTGGCACAAAGATTCATCGATTCTTGCATAAACTCGATTATATCGCTTAATTTCATGGCAATTCCTGGTTTCTGCGACATATTCGCGTATTTGCATACAAATGCATCAATTTTTCACGCAAAACAACGAATCGGTACAGCAACAGACGTGTGGCACAAAGATTCATCGATTCTTGCATAAACTCGATTATATCTTTTAATTTCATGGCAATTACTGGTTTCTGCGACATATTCGCGTATTTGCATACAAATGCATCGATTTTTCACGCAAAACAACGAATCAGTACAGAAGCAGACGTTTGGCACAAAGATTCCTCGATTCTTGCATAAACTCGATTATATCTTCGAATTTCATGGCAATTCCTGGTTTCTGCGACATATTAGCGTATTTGCATACAAATGCATCAATTTTTCACGCAAAACAACGAATCGGTACAGAAACAGACGTGTGGCAAAAAGATTCATCGATTCTTGCATAAACTCGATTATATCGCTTAATTTCATGGCAATTCCTGGTTTCTTCGACATATTCGCGTATTTGCACACAAATGCATCGATTTTTCACGCATAACAACGAATCGGTACAGAAACAGACGTGTGGCACAAAGATTCATCGATTCTTGCATAAACTCGATTATATCGCTTAATTTCATGGCAATTCCTGGTTTCTGCGACATATTAGCGTATTTGCATACAAATGCATCAATTTTTCACGCAAAACAACGAATCGGTACAGAAACAGACGTGTGGCAAAAAGATTCATCGATTCTTGCATAAACTCGATTATATCGCTTAATTTCATGGCAATTCCTGGTTTCTTCGACATATTCGCGTATTTGCACACAAATGCATCGATTTTTCACGCAAAACAACGAATCGGTACAGAAACAGACGTGTGGCACAAAGATTCATCGATTCTTGCATAAACTCGATTATATCGCTTAATTTCATGGCAATTCCTGGTTTCTTCGACATATTCGCGTATTTGCACACAAATGCATCGATTTTTCACGCAAAACAACGAATCGGTACAGAAACAGACGTGTGGCACAAAGATTCATCGATTCTCGCATAAACTCGATTATATCGCTTAATTTCATGGCAATTCCTGGTTTCTGCGACATATTCGCGTATTTGCATACAAATGCATCAATTTTTCACGCAAAACAACGAATCGGTACAGAAACATACGTGTGGCACAAAGATTCATCGATTCTTGCATAAACTCGATTATATCTTTTAATTTCATGGCAATTCCTGGTTTCTGCGACATAATCGCGTATTTGCATACAAATGCATCGATTTTTCACGCAAAACAACGAATCGGTACAGAAAAAGACGTGTGGCACAAAGATTCATCGATTCTTGCATAAACTCGATTATATCGCTTAATTTCATGGCAATTCCTGGTTTCTGCGACATATTCGCGTATTTGCATACAAATGCATCAATTTTTCACGCAAAACAACGAATCGGTACAGAAACAGACGTGTGGCACAAAGATTCATCGATTCTTGCATAAACTCGATTATATCGCTTAATTTCATTGCAATTCCTGGTTTCTGCGACATATTCGCGTATTTGCATACAAATGCATCGATTTTTCACGCAAAACAACGAATCGGTACAGAAACAGACGTGTGGCACAAAGATTCATCGATTCTTGCATAAACTCGGTTATATCGCTTAATTTCATGGCAATTCCTGGTTTCTGCTACATATTCGCGTATTTGCATACAAATGCATCGATTTTTCACGCAAAACAACGAATCGGTACAGAAACAGACGTGTGGCACAAAGATTCCTCGATTCTTGCATAAACTCGATTATATCGCTTAATTTCATGGCAATTCCTGGTTTCTTCGACATATTCGCGTATTTGCATACAAATGCATCGATTTTTCACGCAAAACAACGAATCGGTACAGAAACAGACGTGTGGCACAAAGATTCATCGATTCTTGCATAAACTCGATTATATCGCTTAATTTCATGGCAATTCCTGGTTTCTGCGACATATTCGCGTATTTGCATACAAATGCATCAATTTTTCACGCAAAACAACGAATCGGTACAGCAACATACGTGTGGCACAAAGATTCATCGATTCTTGCATAAACTCGATTATATCTTTTAATTTCATGGCAATTCCTGGTTTCTGCGACATATTCGCGTATTTGCATACAAATGCATCGATTTTTCACGCAAAACAACGAATCGGTACAGAAACAGACGTGTGGCACAAAGATTCATCGATTCTTGCATAAACTCGATTATATCGCTTAATTTCATGGCAATTCCTGGTTTCTGCGACATATTCGCGTATTTGCATACAAATGCATCAGTTTTTCACGCAAAACAACGAATCGGTACAGCAACATACGTGTGGCACAAAGATTCATCGATTCTTGCATAAACTCGATTATATCTTTTAATTTCATGGCAATTCCTGGTTTCTGCGACATATTCGCGTATTTGCATACAAATGCATCGATTTTTCACGCAAAACAACGAATCGGTACAGAAACAGACGTGTGGCACAAAGATTCATCGATTCTTGCATAAACTCGATTATATCGCTTAATTTCATGGCAATTCCTGGTTTCTGCGACATATTCGCGTATTTGCATACAAATGCATCAGTTTTTCACGCAAAACAACGAATCAGTACAGCAACAGACGTGTGGCACAAAGATTCATCGATTCCTGCATAAACTCGATTATATCTTTTAATTTCATGGCAATTCCTGGTTTCTGCGACATAATCGCGTATTTGCATACAAATGCATCGATTTTTCACGCAAAACAACGAATCGGTACAGAAAAAGACGTGTGGCACAAAGATTCATCGATTCTTGCATAAACTCGATTATATCGCTTAATTTCATGGCAATTCCTGGTTTCTGCGACATATTCGCGTATTTGCATACAAATGCATCAATTTTTCACGCAAAACAACGAATCGGTACAGAAACAGACGTGTGGCACAAAGATTCATCGATTCTTGCATAAACTCGATTATATCGCTTAATTTCATTGCAATTCCTGGTTTCTGCGACATATTCGCGTATTTGCATACAAATGCATCAATTTTTCACGCAAAACAACGAATCGGTACAGAAACAGACGTGTGGCACAAAGATTCATCGATTCTTGCATAAACTCGGTTATATCGCTTAATTTCATGGCAATTCCTGGTTTCTGCTACATATTCGCGTATTTGCATACAAATGCATCGATTTTTCACGCAAAACAACGAATCGGTACAGAAACAGACGTGTGGCACAAAGATTCCTCGATTCTTGCATAAACTCGATTATATCGCTTAATTTCATGGCAATTCCTGGTTTCTTCGACATATTCGCGTATTTGCATACAAATGCATCGATTTTTCACGCAAAACAACGAATCGGTACAGAAACAGACGTGTGGCACAAAGATTCATCGATTCTTGCATAAACTCGATTATATCGCTTAATTTCATGGCAATTCCTGGTTTCTGCGACATATTCGCGTATTTGCATACAAATGCATCAATTTTTCACGCAAAACAACGAATCGGTACAGCAACATACGTGTGGCACAAAGATTCATCGATTCTTGCATAAACTCGATTATATCTTTTAATTTCATGGCAATTCCTGGTTTCTGCGACATATTCGCGTATTTGCATACAAATGCATCGATTTTTCACGCAAAACAACGAATCGGTACAGAAACAGACGTGTGGCACAAAGATTCATCGATTCTTGCATAAACTCGATTATATCGCTTAATTTCATGGCAATTCCTGGTTTCTGCGACATATTCGCGTATTTGCATACAAATGCATCAGTTTTTCACGCAAAACAACGAATCGGTACAGCAACAGACGTGTGGCACAAAGATTCATCGATTCCTGCATAAACTCGATTATATCTTTTAATTTCATGGCAATTCCTGGTTTCTGCGACATATTCGCGTATTTGCATACAAATGCATCAATTTTTCACGCAAAACAACGAATCAGTACAGAAGCAGACGTTTGGCACAAAGATTCCTCGATTCTTGCATAAACTCGATTATATCTTCTAATTTCATGGCAATTCCTGGTTTCTGCGACATATTAGCGTATTTGCATACAAATGCATCAATTTTTCACGCAAAACAACGAATCGGTACAGAAACAGACGTGTGGCAAAAAGATTCATCGATTCTTGCATAAACTCGATTATATCGCTTAATTTCATGGCAATTCCTGGTTTCTTCGACATATTCGCGTATTTGCACACAAATGCATCGATTTTTCACGCAAAACAACGAATCGGTACAGAAACAGACGTGTGGCACAAAGATTCATCGATTCTTGCATAAACTCGATTATATCGCTTAATTTCATGGCAATTCCTGGTTTCTGCGACATGTTCGCGTATTTGCATACAAATGCATCAATTTTTCACGCAAAACAACGAATCGGTACAGAAACAGACGTGTGGCACAAAGATTCATCGATTCTTGCATAAACCCGATTATATCGCTTAATTTCATGGCAATTCCTGGTTTCTTCGACATATTCGCGTATTTGCATACAAATGCATCGATTTTTCACGCAAAACAACGAATCGGTACAGAAACAGACGTGTGGCACAAAGATTCATCGATTCTTGCATAAACTCGATTATATCGCTTAATTTCATGGCAATTCCTGGTTTCTGCGACATATTCGCGTATTTGCATACAAATGCATCAATTTTTCACGCAAAACAACGAATCGGTACAGCAACATACGTGTGGCACAAAGATTCATCGATTCTTGCATAAACTCGATTATATCTTTTAATTTCATGGCAATTCCTGGTTTCTGCGACATATTCGCGTATTTGCATACAAATACATCGATTTTTCACGCAAAACAACGAATCGGTACAGAAACAGACGTGTGGCACAAAGATTCATCGATTCTTGCATAAACTCGATTATATCGCTTAATTTCATGGCAATTCCTGGTTTCTGCGACATATTCGCGTATTTGCATACAAATGCATCAATTTTTCACGCAAAACAACGAATCGGTACAGCAACAGACGTGTGCACAAAGATTCATCGATTCTTGCATAAACTCGATTATATCTTTTAATTTCATGGCAATTCCTGGTTTCTGCGACATATTCGCGTATTTGCATACAAATGCATCAATTTTTCACGCAAAACAACGAATCAGTACAGAAGCAGACGTTTGGCACAAAGATTCCTCGATTCTTGCATAAACTCGATTATATCTTCTAATTTCATGGCAATTCCTGGTTTCTGCGACATATTAGCGTATTTGCATACAAATGCATCAATTTTTCACGCAAAACATCGAATCAGTACAGAAACAGACGTGTGGCAAAAAGATTCATCGATTCTTGCATAAACTCGATTATATCGCTTAATTTCATGGCAATTCCTGGTTTCTTCGACATATTCGCGTATTTGCACACAAATGCATCGATTTTTCACGCAAAACAACGAATCGGTACAGAAACAGACGTGTGGCACAAAGATTCATCGATTCTCGCATAAACTTGATTATATCGCTTAATTTCATGGCAATTCCTGGTTTCTGCGACATATTCGCGTATTTGCATACAAATGCATCAATTTTTCACGCAAAACAACGAATCGGTACAGAAACAGACGTGTGGCACAAAGATTCATCGATTCTTGCATAAACTCGATTATATCGCTTAATTTCATGGCAATTCCTGGTTTCTTCGACATATTCGCGTATTTGCATAAAAATGCATCGATTTTTCACGCAAAACAACGTATCGGTACAGAAACAGACGTGTGGCACAAAGATTCATCGATTCTTGCATAAACTCGATTATATCGCTTAATTTCATGGCAATTCCTGGTTTCTGCGACATATTCGCGTATTTGCATACAAATGCATCAATTTTTCACGCAAAACAACGAATCGGTACAGCAACAGACGTGTGGCACAAAGATTCATCGATTCTTGCATAAACTCGATTATATCTTTTAATTTCATGGCAATTCCTGGTTTCTGCGACATATTCGCGTATTTGCATACAAATGCATCGATTTTTCACGCAAAACAACGAATCGGTACAGAAACAGACGTGTGGCACAAAGATTCATCGATTCTTGCATAAACTCGATTATATCGCTTAATTTCATGGCAATTCCTGGTTTCTGCGACATATTCGCGTATTTGCATACAAATGCATCAATTTTTCACGCAAAACAACGAATCGGTACAGAAACAGACGTGTGGCACAAAGATTCATCGATTCTTGCATAAACTCGATTATATCGCTTAATTTCATGGCAATTCCTGGTTTCTGCGACATATTCGCGTATTTGCATACAAATGCATCGATTTTTCACGCAAAACAACGAATCGGTACAGAAAAAGACGTGTGGCACAAAGATTCATCGATTCTTGCATAAACTCGATTATATCGCTTAATTTCATGGCAATTCCTGGTTTCTTCGACATATTCGCGTATTTGCACACAAATGCATCGATTTTTCACGCAAAACAACGAATCGGTACAGAAACATACGTGTGGCACAAAGATTCATCGATTCTTGCATAAACTCGATTATATCTTTTAATTTCATGGCAATTCCTGGTTTCTGCGACATATTCACGTATTTGCATACAAATGCATCGATTTTTCACGCAAAACAACGAATCGGTACAGAAAAAGACGTGTGGCACAAAGATTCATCGATTCTTGCATAAACTCGATTATATCGCTTAATTTCATGGCAATTCCTGGTTTCTTCGACATATTCGCGTATTTGCACACAAATGCATCGATTTTTCACGCAAAACAACGAATCGGTACAGAAACAGACGTGTGGCACAAAGATTCATCGATTCTTGCATAAACTCGATTATATCGCTTAATTTCATGGCAATTCCTGGTTTCTGCGACATATTCGCGTATCTGCATACAAATGCATCAATTTTTCACGCAAAACAACAAATCGGTACAGCAACAGACGTGTGGCACAAAGATTCTTGCATAAACTCGATTATATCTTTTAATTTCATGGCAATTCCTGGTTTCTGCTACATATTCGCGTATTTGCATACAAATGCATCGATTTTTCACGCAAAACAACGAATCGGTACAGAAACAGACGTGTGGCACAAAGATTCATCGATTCTTGCATAAACTCGATTATATCGCTTAATTTCATGGCAATTCCTGGTTTCTGCGACATATTCGCGTATTTGCATACAAATGCATCAATTTTTCACGCAAAACAACGAATCGGTACAGCAACAGACGTGTGGCACAAAGATTCATCGATTCTTGCATAAACTCGATTATATCTTTTAATTTCATGGCAATTCCTGGTTTCTGCGACATATTCGCGTATTTGCATACAAATGCATCAATTTTTCACGCAAAACAACGAATCAGTACAGAAGCAGACGTTTGGCACAAAGATTCCTCGATTCTTGCATAAACTCGATTATATCTTCTAATTTCATGGCAATTCCTGGTTTCTTCGACATATTCGCGTATTTGCATACAAATGCATCGATTTTTCACGCAAAACAACGAATCGGTACAGAAACAGACGTGTGGCACAAAGATTCATCGATTCTTGCATAAACTCGATTATATCGCTTAATTTCATGGCAATTCCTGGTTTCTGCTACATATTCGCGTATTTGCATACAAATGCATCGATTTTTCACGCAAAACAACGAATCGGTACAGAAACAGACGTGTGGCACAAAGATTCATCGATTCTTGCATAAACTCGATTATATCGCTTAATTTCATGGCAATTCCTGGTTTCTGCGACATATTCGCGTATTTGCATACAAATGCATCGATTTTTCACGCAAAACAACGAATCGGTACAGAAACAGACGTGTGGCACAAAGATTCATCGATTCTTGCATAAACTCGATTATATCGCTTAATTTCATGGCAATTCCTGGTTTCTGCGACATATTCGCGTATTTGCATACAAATGCATCAATTTTTCACGCAAAACAACGAATCGGTACAGAAACAGACGTGTGGCACAAAGATTCATCGATTCTTGCATAAACTCGATTATATCTTTTAATTTCATGGCAATTCCTGGTTTCTGCGACATATTCGCGTATTTGCATACAAATGCATCGATTTTTCACGCAAAACAACGAATCGGTACAGAAACAGACGTGTGGCACAAAGATTCATCGATTCTTGCATAAACTCGATTATATCGCTTAATTTCATGGCAATTCCTGGTTTCTGCGACATATTCGCGTATTTGCATACAAATGCATCAATTTTTCATGCAAAACAACGAATCGGTACAGAAACAGACGTGTGGCACAAAGATTCATCGATTCTTGCATAAACTCGATTATATCGCTTAATTTCATGGCAATTCCTGGTTTCTGCGACATATTCGCGTATTTGCATACAAATGCATCAATTTTTCACGCAAAACAACGAATCGGTACAGCAACATACGTGTGGCACAAAGATTCATCGATTCTTGCATAAACTCGATTATATCTTTTAATTTCATGGCAATTCCTGGTTTCTGCGACATATTCGCGTATTTGCATACAAATGCATCAATTTTTTACGCAAAACAGCGAATCGTTACAGAAACAGACGTGTGGCAAAAAGATTCATCGATTCTTGCATAAACTCGATTATATCGCTTAATTTCATGGCAATTCCTGGTTTCTTCGACATATTCGCGTATTTGCACACAAATGCATCGATTTTTCACGCAAAACAACGAATCGGTACAGAAACAGACGTGTGGCACAAAGATTCATCGATTCTTGCATAAACTCGATTATATCGCTTAATTTCATGGCAATTCCTGGTTTCTGCGACATATTCGCGTATTTGCATACAAATGCATCAATTTTTCATGCAAAACAACGAATCGGTACAGCAACAGACGTGTGGCACAAAGATTCTTGCATAAACTCGATTATATCTTTTAATTTCATGGCAATTCCTGGTTTCTGCTACATATTCGCGTATTTGCATACAAATGCATCGATTTTTCACGCAAAACAACGAATCGGTACAGAAACAGACGTGTGGCACAAAGATTCATCGATTCTTGCATAAACTCGATTATATCGCTTAATTTCATGGCAATTCCTGGTTTCTGCGACATATTCGCGTATTTGCATACAAATGCATCAATTTTTCACGCAAAACAACGAATCGGTACAGCAACAGACGTGTGGCACAAAGATTCATCGATTCTTGCATAAACTCGATTATATCTTTTAATTTCATGGCAATTCCTGGTTTCTGCGACATATTCGCGTATTTGCATACAAATGCATCAATTTTTCACGCAAAACAACGAATCAGTACAGAAGCAGACGTTTGGCACAAAGATTCCTCGATTCTTGCATAAACTCGATTATATCTTCTAATTTCATGGCAATTCCTGGTTTCTGCGACATATTCGCGTATTTGCATACAAATGCATCGATTTTTCACGCAAAACAACGAATCGGTACAGAAACAGACGTGTGGCACAAAGATTCATCGATTCTTGCATAAACTCGATTATATCGCTTAATTTCATGGCAATTCCTGGTTTCTGCTACATATTCGCGTATTTGCATACAAATGCATCGATTTTTCACGCAAAACAACGAATCGGTACAGAAACAGACGTGTGGCACAAAGATTCATCGATTCTTGCATAAACTCGATTATATCGCTTAATTTCATGGCAATTCCTGGTTTCTGCGACATATTCGCGTATTTGCATACAAATGCATCGATTTTTCACGCAAAACAACGAATCGGTACAGAAACAGACGTGTGGCACAAAGATTCATCGATTCTTGCATAAACTCGATTATATCGCTTAATTTCATGGCAATTCCTGGTTTCTGCGACATATTCGCGTATTTGCATACAAATGCATCAATTTTTCACGCAAAACAACGAATCGGTACAGCAACATACGTGTGGCACAAAGATTCATCGATTCTTGCATAAACTCGATTATATCTTTTAATTTCATGGCAATTCCTGGTTTCTGCGACATATTCGCGTATTTGCATACAAATGCATCGATTTTTCACGCAAAACAACGAATCGGTACAGAAACAGACGTGTGGCACAAAGATTCATCGATTCTTGCATAAACTCGATTATATCGCTTAATTTCATGGCAATTCCTGGTTTCTGCGACATATTCGCGTATTTGCATACAAATGCATCAATTTTTCATGCAAAACAACGAATCGGTACAGAAACAGACGTGTGGCACAAAGATTCATCGATTCTTGCATAAACTCGATTATATCGCTTAATTTCATGGCAATTCCTGGTTTCTGCGACATATTCGCGTATTTGCATACAAATGCATCAATTTTTCACGCAAAACAACGAATCGGTACAGCAACATACGTGTGGCACAAAGATTCATCGATTCTTGCATAAACTCGATTATATCTTTTAATTTCATGGCAATTCCTGGTTTCTGCGACATATTCGCGTATTTGCATACAAATGCATCAATTTTTTACGCAAAACAGCGAATCATTACAGAAACAGACGTGTGGCAAAAAGATTCATCGATTCTTGCATAAACTCGATTATATCGCTTAATTTCATGGCAATTCCTGGTTTCTTCGACATATTCGCGTATTTGCACACAAATGCATCGATTTTTCACGCAAAACAACGAATCGGTACAGAAACAGACGTGTGGCACAAAGATTCCTCGATTCTTGCATAAACTCGATTATATCGCTTAATTTCATGGCAATTCCTGGTTTCTTCGACATATTCGCGTATTTGCATACAAATGCATCGATTTTTCACGCAAAACAACGAATCGGTACAGAAACAGACGTGTGGCACAAAGATTCATCGATTCTTGCATAAACTCGATTATATCGCTTAATTTCATGGCAATTCCTGGTTTCTGCGACATATTCGCGTATTTGCATACAAATGCATCAATTTTTCACGCAAAACAACGAATCGGTACAGCAACATACGTGTGGCACAAAGATTCATCGATTCTTGCATAAACTCGATTATATCTTTTAATTTCATGGCAATTCCTGGTTTCTGCGACATATTCGCGTATTTGCATACAAATGCATCGATTTTTCACGCAAAACAACGAATCGGTACAGAAACAGACGTGTGGCACAAAGATTCATCGATTCTTGCATAAACTCGATTATATCGCTTAATTTCATGGCAATTCCTGGTTTCTTCGACATATTCGCGTATTTGCATACAAATGCATCGATTTTTCACGCAAAACAACGAATCGGTACAGAAACAGACGTGTGGCACAAAGATTCATCGATTCTTGCATAAACTCGATTATATCGCTTAATTTCATGGCAATTCCTGGTTTCTGCGACATATTCGCGTATTTGCATACAAATGCATCAATTTTTCACGCAAAACAACGAATCGGTACAGCAACAGACGTGTGGCACAAAGATTCATCGATTCTTGCATAAACTCGATTATATCTTTTAATTTCATGGCAATTCCTGGTTTCTGCGACATATTCGCGTATTTGCATACAAATGCATCAATTTTTCACGCAAAACAACGAATCAGTACAGAAGCAGACGTTTGGCACAAAGATTCCTCGATTCTTGCATAAACTCGATTATATCTTCTAATTTCATGGCAATTCCTGGTTTCTTCGACATATTCGCGTATTTGCATACAAATGCATCGATTTTTCACGCAAAACAACGAATCGGTACAGAAACAGACGTGTGGCACAAAGATTCATCGATTCTTGCATAAACTCGATTATATCGCTTAATTTCATGGCAATTCCTGGTTTCTGCTACATATTCGCGTATTTGCATACAAATGCATCGATTTTTCACGCAAAACAACGAATCGGTACAGAAACAGACGTGTGGCACAAAGATTCATCGATTCTTGCATAAACTCGATTATATCGCTTAATTTCATGGCAATTCCTGGTTTCTGCGACAATTCGCGTATTTGCATACAAATGCATCAATTTTTCACGCAAAACAACGAATCGGTACAGCAACAGACGTGTGGCACAAAGATTCATCGATTCTTGCATAAACTCGATTATATCTTTTAATTTCATGGCAATTCCTGGTTTCTGCGACATATTCGCGTATTTGTATACAAATGCATCAATTTTTCACGCAAAACAACGAATCAGTACAGAAGCAGACGTTTGGCACAAAGATTCCTCGATTCTTGCATAAACTCGATTATATCTTCTAATTTCATGGCAATTCCTGGTTTCTGCGACATATTAGCGTATTTGCATACAAATGCATCAATTTTTCACGCAAAACAACGAATCAGTACAGAAACAGACGTGTGGCAAAAAGATTCATCGATTCTTGCATAAACTCGATTATATCGCTTAATTTCATGGCAATTCCTGGTTTCTTCGACATATTCGCGTATTTGCACACAAATGCATCGATTTTTCACGCAAAACAACGAATCGGTACAGAAACAGACGTGTGGCACAAAGATTCATCGATTCTTGCATAAACTCGATTATATCGCTTAATTTCATGGCAATTCCTGGTTTCTGCGACATATTCGCGTATTTGCATACAAATGCATCGATTTTTCACGCAAAACAACGAATCGGTACAGCAACATACGTGTGGCACAAAGATTCATCGATTCTTGCATAAACTCGATTATATCTTTTAATTTCATGGCAATTCCTGGTTTCTGCGACATATTCGCGTATTTGCATACAAATGCATCGATTTTTCACGCAAAACAACGAATCGGTACAGAAACAGACGTGTGGCACAAAGATTCATCGATTCTTGCATAAACTCGATTATATCGCTTAATTTCATGGCAATTCCTGGTTTCTTCGACATATTCGCGTATTTGCATACAAATGCATCGATTTTTCACGCGAAACAACGAATCGGTACAGCAACAGACGTGTGGCACAAAGATTCATCGATTCTTGCATAAACTCGATTATATCTTTTAATTTCATGGCAATTTCTGGTTTCTGCGACATATTCGCGTATTTGCATACAAATGCATCGATTTTTCACGCAAAACAACGAATCGGTACAGAAACAGACGTGTGGCACAAAGATTCATCGATTCTTGCATAAACTCGATTATATCTTTTAATTTCATGGCAATTTCTGGTTTCTGCGACATATTCGCGTATTTGCATACAAATGCATCGATTTTTCACGCAAAACAACGAATCGGTACAGAAACAGACGTGTGGCACAAAGATTCATCGATTCTTGCATAAACTCGATTATATCGCTTAATTTCATGGCAATTCCTGGTTTCTGCGACATATTCGCGTATTTGCATACAAATGCATCAATTTTTCACGCAAAACAACGAATCGGTACAGCAACAGACGTGTGGCACAAAGATTCATCGATTCTTGCATAAACTCGATTATATCTTTTAATTTCATGGCAATTCCTGGTTTCTGCGACATATTCGCGTATTTGCATACAAATGCATCAATTTTTCACGCAAAACAACGAATCAGTACAGAAGCAGACGTTTGGCACAAAGATTCCTCGATTCTTGCATAAACTCGATTATATCTTCTAATTTCATGGCAATTCCTGGTTTCTTCGACATATTCGCGTATTTGCATACAAATGCATCGATTTTTCACGCAAAACAACGAATCGGTACAGCAACATACGTGTGGCACAAAGATTCATCGATTCTTGCATAAACTCGATTATATCTTTTAATTTCATGGCAATTCCTGGTTTCTGCGACATATTCGCGTATTTGCATACAAATGCATCGATTTTTCACGCAAAACAACGAATCGGTAAAGAAACAGACGTGTGGCACAAAGATTCATCGATTCTTGCATAAACTCGATTATATCGCTTAATTTCATGGCAATTCCTGGTTTCTTCGACATATTCGCGTATTTGCATACAAATGCATCGATTTTTCACGCAAAACAACGAATCGGTACAGAAACAGACGTGTGGCACAAAGATTCATCGATTCTTGCATAAACTCGATTATATCGCTTAATTTCATGGCAATTCCTGGTTTCTGCGACATATTCGCGTATTTGCATACAAATGCATCAATTTTTCACGCAAAACAACGAATCGGTACAGCAACATACGTGTGGCACAAAGATTCATCGATTCTTGCATAAACTCGATTATATCTTTTAATTTCATGGCAATTCCTGGTTTCTGCGACATATTCGCGTATTTGCATACAAATGCATCGATTTTTCACGCAAAACAACGAATCGGTACAGCAACAGACGTGTGGCACAAAGATTCATCGATTCTTGCATAAACTCGATTATATCTTTTAATTTCATGGCAATTCCTGGTTTCTGCGACATATTCGCGTATTTGTATACAAATGCATCAATTTTTCACGCAAAACAACGAATCAGTACAGAAGCAGACGTTTGGCACAAAGATTCCTCGATTCTTGCATAAACTCGATTATATCTTCTAATTTCATGGCAATTCCTGGTTTCTGCGACATATTAGCGTATTTGCACACAAATGCATCGATTTTTCACGCAAAACAACGAATCGGTACAGAAACATACGTGTGGCACAAAGATTCATCGATTCTTGCATAAACTCGATTATATCGCTTAATTTCATGGCAATTCCTGGTTTCTGCGACATATTCGCGTATTTGCATACAAATGCATCAATTTTTCACGCAAAACAACGAATCGGTACAGAAACAGACGTGTGGCACAAAGATTCATCGATTCTTGCATAAACTCGGTTATATCGCTTAATTTCATGGCAATTCCTGGTTTCTGCTACATATTCGCGTATTTGCATACAAATGCATCGATTTTTCACGCAAAACAACGAATCGGTACAGAAACAGACGTGTGGCACAAAGATTCATCGATTCTTGCATAAACTCGATTATATCGCTTAATTTCATGGCAATTCCTGGTTTCTTCGACATATTCGCGTATTTGCATACAAATGCATCGATTTTTCACGCAGAACAACGAATCGGTACAGCAACATACGTGTGGCACAAAGATTCATCGATTCTTGCATAAACTCGATTATATCTTTTAATTTCATGGCAATTCCTGGTTTCTGCGACATATTCGCGTATTTGCATACAAATGCATCGATTTTTCACGCAAAACAACGAATCGGTACAGAAACAGACGTGTGGCACAAAGATTCATCGATTCTTGCATAAACTCGATTATATCTTCTAATTTCATGGCAATTCCTGGTTTCTGCGACATATTAGCGTATTTGCACACAAATGCATCGATTTTTCACGCAAAACAACGAATCGGTACAGAAACATACGTGTGGCACAAAGATTCATCGATTCTTGCATAAACTCGATTATATCTTTTAATTTCATGGCAATTTCTGGTTTCTGCGACATATTCGCGTATTTGCATACAAATGCATCGATTTTTCACGCAAAACAACGAATCGGTACAGAAACAGACGTGTGGCACAAAGATTCCTCGATTCTTGCATAAACTCGATTATATCGCTTAATTTCATGGCAATTCCTGGTTTCTTCGACATATTCGCGTATTTGCATACAAATGCATCGATTTTTCACGCAAAACAACGAATCGGTACAGAAACAGACGTGTGGCACAAAGATTCATCGATTCTTGCATAAACTCGATTATATCGCTTAATTTCATGGCAATTCCTGGTTTCTGCGACATATTCGCGTATTTGCATACAAATGCATCAATTTTTCACGCAAAACAACGAATCGGTACAGCAACAGACGTGTGGCACAAAGATTCATCGATTCTTGCATAAACTCGATTATATCTTTTAATTTCATGGCAATTCCTGGTTTCTGCGACATATTCGCGTATTTGCATACAAATGCATCGATTTTTCACGCAAAACAACGAATCGGTACAGAAACAGACGTGTGGCACAAAGATTCATCGATTCTTGCATAAACTCGATTATATCGCTTAATTTCATGGCAATTCCTGGTTTCTTCGACATATTCGCGTATTTGCATACAAATGCATCGATTTTTCACGCAAAACAACGAATCGGTACAGAAACAGACGTGTGGCACAAAGATTCATCGATTCTTGCATAAACTCGATTATATCGCTTAATTTCATGGCAATTCCTGGTTTCTGCGACATATTCGCGTATTTGCATACAAATGCATCAATTTTTCACGCAAAACAACGAATCGGTACAGCAACAGACGTGTGGCACAAAGATTCATCGATTCTTGCATAAACTCGATTATATCTTTTAATTTCATGGCAATTCCTGGTTTCTGCGACATATTCGCGTATTTGCATACAAATGCATCAATTTTTCACGCAAAACAACGAATCGGTACAGCAACAGACGTGTGGCACAAAGATTCATCGATTCTTGCATAAACTCGATTATATCGCTTAATTTCATGGCAATTCCTGGTTTCTTCGACATATTCGCGTATTTGCATACAAATGCATCGATTTTTCACGCAAAACAACGAATCGGTACAGAAACAGACGTGTGGCACAAAGATTCATCGATTCTTGCATAAACTCGATTATATCGCTTAATTTCATGGCAATTCCTGGTTTCTGCGACATATTCGCGTATTTGCATACAAATGCATCAATTTTTCACGCAAAACAACGAATCAGTACAGAAGCAGACGTTTGGCACAAAGATTCATCGATTCTTGCATAAACTCGATTATATCTTCTAATTTCATGGCAATTCCTGGTTTCTGCGACATATTAGCGTATTTGCATACAAATGCATCAATTTTTCACGCAAAACAACGAATCAGTACAGAAACAGACGTGTGGCAAAAAGATTCATCGATTCCTGCATAAACTCGATTATATCGCTTAATTTCATGGCAATTCCTGGTTTCTGCGACATATTCGCGTATTTGCATACAAATGCATCAATTTTTCACGCAAAACAACGAATCGGTACAGAAACAGACGTGTGGCACAAAGATTCATCGATTCTTGCATAAACTCGATTATATCTTTTAATTTCATGGCAATTCCTGGTTTCTGCGACATATTCGCGTATTTGCATACAAATGCATCAATTTTTCACGCAAAACAACGAATCGGTACAGCAACATACGTGTGGCACAAAGATTCATCGATTCTTGCATAAACTCGATTATATCTTTTAATTTCATGGCAATTCCTGGTTTCTGCGACATATTCGCGTATTTGCATACAAATGCATCGATTTTTCACGCAAAACAACGAATCGGTACAGAAACAGACGTGTGGCACAAAGATTCATCGATTCTTGCATAACCTCGATTATATCGCTTAATTTCATGGCAATTCCTGGTTTCTTCGACATATTCGCGTATTTGCTTACAAATGCATCGATTTTTCACGCAAAACAAC
This sequence comes from Lasioglossum morio, assembly GCA_916610235.2. Classification (NCBI taxonomy): domain Eukaryota; kingdom Metazoa; phylum Arthropoda; class Insecta; order Hymenoptera; family Halictidae; genus Lasioglossum; species Lasioglossum morio. Next base: position 24,843 of record CAKAJA020000351.1, read on the forward strand.
GAATCGGTACAGAAACAGACGTGTGGCACAAAGATTCATCGATTCTTGCATAAACTCGATTATATCGCTTAATTTCATGGCAATTCCTGGTTTCTGCGACATATTCGCGTATTTGCATACAAATGCATCGATTTTTCACGCAAAACAACGAATCGGTACAGAAACAGACGTGTGGCACAAAGATTCCTCGATTCTTGCATAAACTCGATTATATCGCTTAATTTCATGGCAATTCCTGGTTTCTTCGACATATTCGCGTATTTGCATACAAATGCATCGATTTTTCACGCAAAACAACGAATCGGTACAGAAACAGACGTGTGGCACAAAGATTCATCGATTCTTGCATAAACTCGATTATATCGCTTAATTTCATGGCAATTCCTGGTTTCTGCGACATATTCGCGTATTTGCATACAAATGCATCAATTTTTCACGCAAAACAACGAATCGGTACAGCAACATACGTGTGGCACAAAGATTCATCGATTCTTGCATAAACTCGATTATATCTTTTAATTTCATGGCAATTCCTGGTTTCTGCGACATATTCGCGTATTTGCATACAAATGCATCGATTTTTCACGCAAAACAACGAATCGGTACAGAAACAGACGTGTGGCACAAAGATTCATCGATTCTTGCATAAACTCGATTATATCGCTTAATTTCATGGCAATTCCTGGTTTCTTCGACATATTCGCGTATTTGCATACAAATGCATCGATTTTTCACGCAAAACAACGAATCGGTACAGAAACAGACGTGTGGCACAAAGATTCATCGATTCTTGCATAAACTCGATTATATCGCTTAATTTCATGGCAATTCCTGGTTTCTGCGACATATTCGCGTATTTGCATACAAATGCATCAATTTTTCACGCAAAACAACGAATCGGTACAGCAACAGACGTGTGGCACAAAGATTCATCGATTCTTGCATAAACTCGATTATATCTTTTAATTTCATGGCAATTCCTGGTTTCTGCGACATATTCGCGTATTTGCATACAAATGCATCAATTTTTCACGCAAAACAACGAATCAGTACAGAAGCAGACGTTTGGCACAAAGATTCATCGATTCTTGCATAAACTCGATTATATCTTCTAATTTCATGGCAATTCCTGGTTTCTGCGACATATTAGCGTATTTGCATACAAATGCATCAATTTTTCACGCAAAACAACGAATCAGTACAGAAACAGACGTGTGGCAAAAAGATTCATCGATTCCTGCATAAACTCGATTATATCGCTTAATTTCATGGCAATTCCTGGTTTCTGCGACATATTCGCGTATTTGCATACAAATGCATCAATTTTTCACGCAAAACAACGAATCGGTACAGAAACAGACGTGTGGCACAAAGATTCATCGATTCTTGCATAAACTCGATTATATCTTTTAATTTCATGGCAATTCCTGGTTTCTGCGACATATTCGCGTATTTGCATACAAATGCATCAATTTTTCACGCAAAACAACGAATCGGTACAGCAACATACGTGTGGCACAAAGATTCATCGATTCTTGCATAAACTCGATTATATCTTTTAATTTCATGGCAATTCCTGGTTTCTGCGACATATTCGCGTATTTGCATACAAATGCATCGATTTTTCACGCAGAACAACGAATCGGTACAGAAACAGACGTGTGGCACAAAGATTCATCGATTCTTGCATAACCTCGATTATATCGCTTAATTTCATGGCAATTCCTGGTTTCTTCGACATATTCGCGTATTTGCATACAAATGCATCGATTTTTCACGCAAAACAACGAATCGGTACAGAAACAGACGTGTGGCACAAAGATTCATCGATTCTTGCATAAACTCGATTATATCGCTTAATTTCATGGCAATTCCTGGTTTCTGCGACATATTCGCGTATTTGCATACAAATGCATCGATTTTTCGGGGGTTTCCCACTTGGACGCGGACCGATTGGACGGGTGCCGATTGGACGCTCCCGATTGGACGCGTTCCTTTTGGACGGCGTGCCGATTGGACGCGTTCCTTTTGGACGGCGGGCCAATTGGACGCGTTCCTTTTGGACGGCGGGCCAATTGGACGCGTTCCTTTTGGACGTCGGGCCGATTGGACGCGTTCCTTTTGGACGCCGGGCCGATTGGACGCGTTTCTTTTGGACGCCGTGCCGTTTGGACGCCGTCCGTTTCGCATTCGTGGCACTTGACGACATATGTTTTAAAATCATTGAATTTGGGAGTCTGCAGATGGTGGTATTGTTGGTCAATTTAAATTCGTATATTATGTGATTACATACATGGTCGAACATTTTAAATTTGGGAGTGAATTTAATATGGATGTGTAGTTCTGTTATTACAGTGGTCAGTAAATTATGTATATCGTTTGACAGGTGTAGGTTAGAATAGAGGAATAATTACAAGATAGTTATTAAGATACCTGAGGAATATTCATCCATGTATTGCACGAAATTGGATAATAGATACAATAATATTGTCTAGTAATGCAGATTGACTAGTTTGTAACATTTTATTAGTAGTGGATAAGTGTTTGACAATGCTTCATGACCACGGTGCGTTGTATCCTCATTGCAAAGTAATATGTATCTATTTGCATCAGCATGAAAAGCATATAATAGTGGCTTGAATGTCAATAATTAAGCTGCCGCCAAAATTAGCATGATAAAACGAAAGTGGAATCAAGGAAGTTAGAGGGAACGTACAGACTTTCCACAACACTAAGAACTGGGAATATAGTAAACTCGAATGAAAACAGTTCTGTTTCTTTCAAGGCTCCTGAATAATTCTGTGTACAAATGATAATTTAGATAAGTATCTGCTGCCTATGAAATATAAGCGTTTTTGTAAAGAGTGAATACGATACTTTGTGATTTTTTAAATTTATCTTTTACATGTGGCGTACGAAGCAGATCTATTAGTTGGACTATTCTAATTTGAACAAGGTAAGATCCTGATTATTGCAAGATAAAATAGTTTGCCAATTATTTACCATCCAGCATATTTTGTTTTTTTTTTTTGCAGAATTATCCCTCGAATCAATGTACATACAGTTAGGCAATATTTGACACACCATTACTGTTGTTGTGATCGTTGTGTAGTAAATGTCATAAAAAACTATTTGTTAATACATTTATTGAGCATACCTTATTCCATACTTACCTTGTTCAATGTTTATATTCATATTTATGTATTTTATTACAAGATTCTTGCATTAGAAGTATTCATAATTTAATTATTGTATATTGTTTATATGCTATAAGACTACATTGTGTTAAAGCAATTGCTCTTGTGATACAAGTATTTTAACATTATAATCTTATTTGAATTTAACATTGATGTAAATTTATTAACTATGGATGGAAGGATATTTAAAAAATGCTTTGGTTTGATTAATATAGAATTATTTATTAATATTTCCAGTAATAAGAGTGACCGCATGGTAGTACTATCCTGGAGACGCCTGACTTGCAGCAGCAACTCTTTTGCACAGATGCTTCTTCTGGAAATGGAAACAGAATACATCAAAACGAGATTAATTTAAAAATAGTACATTTGTGAAATGTAATTTTGCATTTATAGATAACAATATAAAATGATATTGTATAATATTATGTACTACATATATATTTTCGTTTTGTAAACACTCCATTGTATTTTATAGACATATATCATTTACACTGTATTTATCAAAAGTAACAAACTGTTGAATGAAAACCAAAAGTAATGATATGAATAATTAAAAAATTTACCTTCTATTAAACTCTGGTCATCAATTTGACTACCAATTATACAAATGTCAGTATCTGCAAAACGATTTTAATTAATAAAATAGTATCTAAAAACTTGAGCATCGTCTGAAAATGTCAGTGAAGGTTATACATACCATCGGTAATATTATCCACACTTATGTGTAATTCCTGTAAAGCTTTCGCGCAAATATCACTGGGTTCGTCATTGGATGTTATATCACCTAAAACACACCAGTATACATTAAACATGATCGAAATAAAATTTACTAACTTTGTAATACATAATGTAAACATTAACAAGATAGAGTTGGTGATCAGAAATTTACCTTGTATTGTTCCTTCCTCGTTCCCATTTCCTAAATGTACACAAGACTCGTTTTCATCGCAGCTACATATTACAAAAACACCGTTACCTACAAAAAATTATGTACATAAATTATTAGTTGTTAAGCGTAGCAACGACACAAAAAGAACAACTGAAAATAATACAAATCTTAGTAGTATATTACTCTGAGCAAACTTGATCAAAAAAAACAAATTAAAAATGAACAGGTATAAGAGAACGTACCTCCCATTGCACTATATGAATGTACTCCTTGATTTTCTATACAGATATTAGTGTTATCCGTCGATGTTGATGAAATGTTATCTATAAAAGATTATGTATGATAATAATTGACGTGTTAAATAATAAATACAATTGAAGACTGGAGTAATTAGAAACTTGTACCTCCTATTCCATTGACTGTTGTACTTTCTACTACAATATATCCAGTACAAAGGTCTCTGTTACTCGTGTACTCCCGACGGGAAGGTGGCGGCCAAATCGGCGAAATTGCCGAAGCCGCCTAGGTCGGCAGCGGTCGTCATGACCGTGCCGACGGGGTGCAAGGCCACGTATGCCTCGGCGATGGAGAAGGTCACGTCGTCCTTTACTTTGGAGGAGGTCGGCGTGACCGAAGGGCTTACCTTCGCGCGAGCCCGAACCGGTGCCCTCATGATGAGGGTGACGGGGGAGGGTGGTCGTACGAAGGCGGCTGCCATCGCCGAGCGCATGAAGGTGGCGCTCGAGGGGACGGGGGTGACCGTGAGCACTCCCACTCGAATGGCCGAGGTTCGGCTTCGGGGGTTGGACGTTTGTTCGACTCCCGAGACGATCCGAGATGCCCTCGCTGGTGTGGCTGGCTGCACCACCGAGGAGATTCGAGTGGGGGTGGTTAACCGACCACCCACACCGGGAGGGAACGGGCCTGGAACGTGCTGGGCCCGGTTGCCGCTGGCGGCGGCGAGGAAGATGGCCGGGGTAGGCCGCGTGAGGGTGGGGTGGACCTCTGCAAGGGTCGAAGTGCTGGAGCAGCGTCCGCTTCAGTGCTTCCGCTGCCTACGCAGGGGTCATACGTGGGCGCAGTGCGCCTACACGGGAGAGGCGAGCCGGATCGGCCGTTGTTATCGGTGTGGTGACGAGGGACACAGGGCGGCCTTGTGTAAGAACGCCGCCAAGTGTCCCTTGTGTGGGGACTTGGGGTTGCCGGCTGGACACCGGTCTGGCACGAAGGCCTGCCCCTCCTTTCAACCTGGGCCTAAGCCCGGGAGGAAAGGAGGGCCAGAGGGGGGGAAAGAGGCCACGAAGAAGGCGGTCCCAACGGTGACGCCCGCGCCGGCCGATCCGCCTCGCCCACCCGACGGGGGGGTAATGGAGGTGGGGGATTAGGAGGCTCTGCCCTTAAGGTGGAGACCTCACAAGGGGATGGACCTCCTCCCACGACTGGGGACGCTCCCATGTCGCCGGAGGGGGGGTGAAACGCGTGAGTACCGGTACTCGCGCTTTCACGGGAGGGGAGACGGGTTCCGAGGGTGTGCGAAATGCATCCTTCCGAGGAGCCCGTCTCAACGCGTGCGGCGACCTTCCTCCTCGACCTGATACTGTTTCGGCAGTAGAAGGGCTTGAGGACGGAGGTCGCCGGGGGTTCGCAGGGGGAGTTCGAGCCGAACTCGAGCTCTCCCAACGGGCGGCCCACGGGAAGGTGGACGAGTAAGTCTGGCCGTCGACTGCTCGTCCTGTAGTTAAGGGGGGTTGCTAGGGGATGTCTAATCAAAGACAGCGGGGGCCCAGTTGAGTACCAACGTGATCCTGGGTCCCTGCAGTAAATGTCTAGGGACGGCTATTGGGGGTTTAGTCGGTAACGATTATACTGAGCCCGACATTGGCCATCCTTGCCTTCGGCGGCAGGGATGGTTATCCACTAATCGGATTTCCCCCAATTAAAAAAAAAAAATAAAAAAAAAGGTTAGGTTAGGTTAGGTTAGGTTAGTGATTAGACACGTACACGTTCAGCAATCACAAATTGCCAGGACGTTGAATAGCAAATTCCGAATTGCAGGATAAATCTAAAAATAAAAATAGAATCAGTAAATATAACAGAAATTGAAAATTCAAGACAAATAATAGAATTCATGAAAATTGCGATTAGTTTGTATTTAGAGCAGAACGATCCAAATACTAGGAGATAGAACAGGACCGCGATTTAATTACGAGCAAATACCGAAGTCACGAAATGATACAAGTCGAACGGACACGGGCGCGACTCGCGCGCGAAGCGACCACGTGCACCGTTCGAATTGTAAACAATGAAGCTAGGCGAGTCGCGCTCGACCGCGAGGGGAACATGAAGCGCCGAACAACGATGCGATCATGCGAACCGGCGCGACGCAAATAATTAATTTTCAATCGGAGAGGCAACTTTCGATCGTCTCGAAGACCACGACGACGATCGAGCCTCGATTACCGATCGACGAGCCACGGGAAACGCCGCAAAAAAAGAAACTTCCGATTCCCGGGGATCGAACGCGCGGAATAACTTTTGTTTTTGTTTAACTAACCTAGCCCTCGCACAATGAAAGGGTTGGGTTAGAATAAATTGTAATCAAAAAAGAAAAAAGAAAAACGCGAAGAGTTACACAGACGAATACTAAGCGATCGAGAGGCAACGACAAATGAACGAACAGGGACGCGAACCGAAAAACGAAAATGAGACGCGCAGACGATAAACTGAAAAGTCCGAAAGCAGTAGAGAAAGGACAGAGAACGGTTAACAAACGGGAAGTCCGACAAACGACAACAACAATAAACGCGAAAATCAGAGGACAAAATGCAGCATTTACAAATGTAAACAGAATAGAGGAATGACAAAATGCAGGAAAAAGTAGGGTCCCCTGCATAAACGAAAATTAGAGATATAGTCGAACGTAGGGTAAACGCAGGCCAGAAAAAAGGGATCATTGTTCATCGGCACGAGACGGCTTAGGTAAACGGGCCAGCGAAAATTGAGAGACAAGCGAGGCGAAACACGTCGTTGAAAAAATCAACACGTGTAGCGCCTCGACGTCAAGCATGGCCAATTGAGATCGAAATTCCTCGAAAGGAAAAGCCAGACGACGATGAACACGCGATCTCTTCTAGGGCGGGACCCAACACGAAAAAATATACGCGAGAGGCCCAAACTTCCGAGGGCGGTCCTCTCCCCACCCGCGGAAATAGAAGGAAACGCGAAACCAAGACTCGACGCAAGGGTAGAAACCGAGAGATAGCCTCAGTTCGAAACGGAAAAAGATCGCGTGCGGATCGCGACCAAACTACGAACGACCGCGAGCAATTACAAACGACCGCGATTAATTCACGTACTTTCGCGAACAATTGCAAACAATCGCGATTAATTCACGCACTTTCGCGAACAATTGCAAACAATCGCGATTAATTTACTTACGTCCGCGAACAATTGCAAACGACCGCGATTAATTTACTTACGTCCGCGAACAATGGCAAACGACCGCGATTAATTTACGTACGTCCGCGAACAATTGCAAACAATCGCGATCAATTTACGTACGTCCGCGAACAAGTGAGAATAATCGCGATTAATGTACGTACTTTCGCGAACAATTGCAAACGACCGCGATTAATTTACGCGAACAAGTGAAAACAATCGCGATTAAGATTACGCACGATCGCGAACAAGTGCAAAAATCGCGGATAAATATGAACAATCGTGGAAAACCGTGGCAACAAACTGAAGTGATTAGTGAAAACGTGAAACGAACGTAAGAATTGAAAGCAGAGCAAACGGGCCCGAAGGAAGGAGAAGAGCGCGAATACGATATACAAGGAATAGCTGAAAAAAGGTAGGACCATGCGTTCTTTCACTAAGAGAAGTTTCGGAAGAGAAGCAGAAATAGCTTATCCGCGAAAACAGAAGTAGAAAAATAATCGCCGCGAAAACGAGACACCGAAAACAGTAAACTGACGGAAACAAGTGGTCACAACAGCGAAAGGTGGTCCGAGAAAGGTGTGAAGAAGCAGGGTGAAAAATTAAAATAATTATAAATAAAATAAACAGTTACCTTCCTCAGAATGTATGGAATAAAGGGGTAACAACCGCGAGAAAAAATAACTTAAGTAGTCTTTACAAAACGAACCTCTATCGCTGCGTCCGTCACCCACAGGCGCCGAGGTACGATGGAACTTCGTTCAGCTCACTCTGCTTGTTCTCACTTTTCTCAACTCGTATCAACAACGATCTCGAACATCTCCGACGACCTCGATGATGATTTGACACCTGTAAAGTAAAATAAATGAATAGCTAGTTAATTGAAATTTTGTGAAAATCATCGCGCGACAAGTTCACGTAAACGCGTATAATTAATAATTGATTAAACGTCGTAACTTGTCGCAAGATGAGGGCGGGAACCCTTCGGGAGAAGTAGCTGTCCAGTTAACGTAAATAACAAACTATTTCATCCCTCACTCAGTGAGGAATGAGATAGATACAGAATATATAAGTTACCAAACAACCAAATAAAAATTGTCTAAACAGCTAGCATTTCACTTCTCGAATAAACGACATAAATCACATAAACTATAAATTACATTTCCAAATTAGAAAAGAACATAGAATACGCGAAGTTGAAAATAGAACGATACAATCACCGACGTAGCACGAATAAGAATAAAACAAACAAAATGTCAAATCATAATCGAATAGCGCAGACACTCGCGAATATAGAACAGTATCTGTGAGATAGAAATAACAGGCTAACTAGAATCCAAAATTAACAGTAAAATATCAAACGTAATTGCAGAATACTATAGACTGAAAACTTTTCAATTTTCAATTCTTCAAAATTTTTCAATTTTCCAAACACTTCAAATCTTACAAATTCACAGAAATAACATTAGAACTCGCACGAATAAAATCTTGAAACCAACAATATTAAGAGAAAAACTCAATGTCAACAAAACTTTCAAAACAAAATCTCACAGATACAATCGAACTAAATGACCACGAATGCCTGCACATAAACTGATAGCTTGATCCCGTCAGGCAACTGCAGGAAATAGTCGAAATCGTCGCAGTAAATCAAAAGAATGAGGTTTGCACGAACAAACAAATTAGCGATGAACACGTGGCAGGTCGACGGGCAGTTACAAGACCCCGTACATAGAAGAAAAAGAAAACAAAGATAAATATATTTGAAGCAACAGGTAGAAGCAATATAGCAATAAAATAAGTTAAATTACCATTAGTAATTCATTTCACAGATTATGTATTAGTAAGGTGTATTAGTAATATAATTAGTAATATAAATTGATTTATACGTTAGTAATGTGAATTACTAAAAGTAATAAAAAACTAGTCGCAATAAACAAATACTGTTTGCACGAGCACGTCCAAAAAAGGAAATGCTCGTACAAACAAGAAAACGTCAAATAATTAATCAATTCAATTACCAACCTCGTGATTAGACACGTACACGTTCAGCAATCACAAATTGCCAGGACGTTGAACAGCAAATTCCGAATTGCAGGATAAATCTAAAAATAAAAATAGAATCAGTAAATATAACAGAAATTGAAAATTCAAGACAAATAATAGAATTCATGAAAATTGCGATTAGTTTGTATTTAGAGCAGAACGATCCAAATACTAGGAGATAGAACAGGACCGCGATTTAATTACGAGCAAATACCGAAGTCACGAAATGATACAAGTCGAACGGACACGGGCGCGACTCGCGCGCGAAGCGACCACGTGCACCGTTCGAATTGTAAACAATGAAGCTAGGCGAGTCGCGCTCGACCGCGAGGGGAACATGAAGCGCCGAACAACGATGCGATCATGCGAACCGGCGCGACGCAAATAATTAATTTTCAATCGGAGAGGCAACTTTCGATCGTCTCGAAGACCACGACGACGATCGAGCCTCGATTACCGATCGACGAGCCACGGGAAACGCCGCAAAAAAAGAAACTTCCGATTCCCGGGGATGGAACGCGAGGAATATTTCGCCCACCCCCGCCTTACTGTAGTGTTTGCGCGATTCACCCAAAGTGTCGTTTTACCAAAGAAACACTGAAATTGGAGCAAGCGCAACACTGCAAGAGTAATAAATGATACTCCCTACAGACCTTTAACGACTTGCAGCTGTAATGCTAAAGTCTACAAATATGTCATGAGAATGTATCAGAATTATTAAATTAAATAAACTAAATTAATATATATATATATAATATGTGGAGGAAGCTCTTGGAAATAATAAACACACCTTGATTCGTCTAAATATAAAAGATTAATTTACTTTAATAACATGAATTAGACTAGGCTTACACTAACAATTGCACATGATTAACTAACCTAAAAATAAGAGAATCAACAATTAATGTTTATACTCCCACTTCTCTCAAATTCTCTATCTCTCTATCTCCCTCACAAACTCTCTATCTTTCTATTTCTTTCAAAAATTCTCTATTCCTCTGTGTCTCTCAAAAATTTCTCTATCTCTGAATTCTCTCAAACTCTTGACTGCCGCTCCTCTTGCTCTCTTGTGGCGCCACCTTACAAGAAGCTCCCATCGTCCAAAGCGCATGTGTGTGTACACGTGCACAAATCTTACATATATAAGACTATTATTAGTATTATTCAGGATAATGAAGTAAACGAAATATGTTCCTCTGTATGCAAAGAAGATTTTGTTTTATTCCTTACTTAACAACGACTATTTACACTAATCACAAAGCCTGTAAACAAAGAAACGACAATTAATGTTTGTCCCATCTATTGGTGATTAAAATGGAAGGCGCGCGGAGCATGCGCTATGGGACTATTACAACTGTATTTGAACAATGTGCTTCGACGCTGCAACCATTTTAACATCCGAATAACGATTGACGATCGACAAAACTGCGACAACACATCGCAACCGACTCGAATACGGAAAGACAGATACATGCGCCACCAGCGACCAAAGAACGCAACCGCTTTTAGTACACGCGCGCGAATTGCAAATACATATCTCCAACACTCTCTTTACATCTCCCCCTTCCCAGGATGGGAATTCCTACAATTATCAGTCTTCGTTTCCGTCTTCCGATGTTGGAAGTAATTTTGTTACGTGGAAGAATCCAGATTCTTGTTTTCCTTTTCCAGCGCTTATTTTGTATAATGAATCTGATATCTTTTCTATTATTTCGAAAGGTCCAATTCTCAATTCGACTAATTTCCTTCTGTTCAACCTATTGCCATTTTCTATATATACCAGGTATCCTGTATCGAACTGGTGATTCTTTCTATCCTTGTTAAATATCTTTTTGTTATATTCGTATGACTTTCTCGTTCTTCCTAGTTCTAGTTCTTTATCTTATATCCAATTTTCTTTATTGTGTTTATTTCTTCAGGAAAATGCTGGAATCTGTGCCATCTAATAAATATTTAGGCGCAAAGCCAGTTACTGTATGCTCTGTTTTATTGTATTTGTCAATACATTCTCCAGCGATCGTTGTCCAAGCTCTCTCTTTACTTCCCTTCTCATTTATTTTACATCTTATCTTGTTGACTAGAGTCTGATTCAGTCTCTCGTTCAGACCGTTGGAAAAGGGCGCATTGACGGTTGTAAAAGGGAAGGGAAAGGGGAAAAGGGGGAAAAGGAGGGGGAAAAGAAAAAAAAAATATTAGTCTAACGTCATTTTCTATCAGGGATTTCTTAAAATTCTCCTGAGTTTATTCCCGGATATTGATCTGCACTTTGAGTGTTGGATGTTACAATAAACGCGTATCTCGTAAAATGGTCCACCAGCAGGTGGAGGTATCTTTTTGTTGATCTCTGTCCTCCGAAGCATCCAATGGTGTCTATTGACATCACTTCAAATGCTTTTGTGGCTGGCCCCATTCGTGACATCAATCCATAGTTTACTTACCCTCGGGATTTGTTCTGAATACATATTTCACACTTGTTTTGGTACTCTGCATTGTTCTATCTTCTTTTTGTCCTTTATTTGATTAGATCAACTATTTCTAGCATTCCTTCCGTATTTCCGAATGGTTCCTGTACTGGGTTTCTACTCAAACTATCTGCTTCAGCGCTATCTTTTCCCGGAATATATTTAATTTCAAAGTCGTATGGTGACAAATAATAGGTCAACTCCCCGAGTCCTTCATCCGTTCTAGCTCTTATGTTCATACCTCCTAATGGTTTATGGTCCGGAAATATCATGACTTTTCTTCCGATAAACTGCTTTTTTTTTTTTTTTTTTTTTTTTTTTTTTTTTTTCCTTCTCAGTCTGACCCCTTCACTTACTACTGCTTTTAATACTCTTTCTATGTGTTCTTCGAACACTTCTGAAAATATTAGGATGTCTTTCTTAAGATATTATTGTGTGCTTTCTTAAGATATTGGATAAAATTCTCTGGAAGATAGCTGGTGCTGCTTGTGGCCCGAACGGTAGGCACGTCCATTAGAAGTGCCCCTCCTGGGTAACGAATCCTGTTTTCTGTCTATCTTCGATGCGTAGTGGAACTGACCAAAAAGCGGAATTTATATCTAATGATGTGAAGTATTTACAGTTTCTTGTTTTTATTATTAAAACTTCTATTAATGGGAATGGTTGAGCTTCTGCGGTACAACTATTTTGTCCAACTCGCGAAAATCTATGCACAATCTTGATCGTTTGTTTTCATCTCTTTTGAATGCGAGAATTACTGGTGCTGCAAATGGGCTATAAGATTCTTCAATTAATCTATTTGTAATAATTTTGCTACTTGATTTTCTATTTCCTTTTTATCCTCTATGGTGCATCTATATGGCCTTTTACTACATTATTTGTCAACCAGTAAGTCCATTCGCGCTTCCGAATCTGAAACGGTGCCTACATCGTATTTATGCTTTGGGAACATGCTGCTATACTCTTCTATTTTTTTTTTTTTTTTTTTTTTTTTTTTTTTTTAATAAAACTACTCTTGCTCACTAGGTTTTCTATCTATTCTGTTTCTTACAAATTCAGGTAATCCTGCTGCTATAAGCATCATCAGAACCTTCGTACTAATATTATTGTCCTAATCCAGCAATAGCTTCTCTTTTCTCATGGCATATTCCATTAGTGAACCTTCTCTATACCTATAGTATACAGCATATATGCCTGCACTCCATCCTTGTCTGCAAATGACTCCAAGAATTTCTTCTTCCATTCAGCCCATCCAGCCTCCATTGTCAACATTTTTAGTATTACTGAGTACCAATCTAAACATGCCTTGTCCAGAAATAGTCTCAGTATCTCAATCTTCATGTTGTCTTCAATGATTTCAAATCCTCTACATTCCTTCTCAAATGTCTCCAACCATCCTATCACACTTTTACCACTCACGACTCAGGAACAACTTTCACCGCATACTGATATGAGAACAACGTTTACTATTTGCAATTAGTTTAGACCACAGTTAATTCTATAACAACGTTAACTGGGTCCAAAACCTATTAGAATTATTAATTAAATAAACTTAACTTATTAAACGAAGTTTTATTAATGAAGACAAATATAATTAGGAGCACGAAGAAAGCACACTTTTAGGGTTAAAAGTTAAACGTCAAATATGAAACACTCGAGCAAAGAAGTCGAACAGAAGATTAAACAAGTAACCAACGGATATTATAAAAAAAAAAAAAAATAAAAGACGGGAAAGAAAGAAAAAGAAAAAGAAAAAAAATAAACGAAAAAACAAAAAAAAAGAAACCGAAATATACTAAATTGAAATTAATCAAACCGATTATAATCGAACAATAAATTATCCTGGTATATTTCAATGCCTTGAAAATGATTTTCTGTTAATCTCTGACGATCTATAGCTATAATAAGATTACAAATATTTTGTAAGAGAGCAATCCTAATTACTAACTAGGAACAGAATCGCATAAAACAAACAAAGAATAAATAAAATTGTAAACATCCAATATCTTCCAGCTGCGTAGGAAATAGACACATAACACAGTAAACCAGTGTCATTTGATCTCTGAAAAGCGAAACTGCTTTCAAAAACTAAATTTGACTAAGACTTTTAGAAAATAACAAAACAGAGATCGCAGCTACCCGGAAGAGGAAACTGAAAACGAAGAAATGCCTTCTATAAAGGGCAATCGAAAAGAATAAGAAAGAGAGACAAGATTTGATTACAAAAGATAATCAAACCTACAAAAAAAACGGAACAAGGAAATTTCCATCATTGGAAAAACCAAACACACGGAAAATCCGCAACCAAAAGACGAAACACAAAAAGAAAGAATAAACAAACATAGAAGTCGATAAGACAAAATCAAAAAGAAAACAAACTGGAAACTGAAGACAAAGGAACGCCTTCTCTAAAGGGCAACCGAAAATGAACAAGAAAGAGAGACAAGATTTGATTACAAAAGATAATCAAACCTACAAAAAAAACGGAACAAGGAAATTTCCATCATTGGAAAAACCAAACACACGGAAAATCCGCAACCAAAAGACGAAACACAAAAAGAAAGAATAAACAAACATAGAAGTCGATAAGACAAAATCAAAAAGAAAACAAACTGGAAACTGAAGACAAAAGAAACGCCATATGTAACGAGCAATCGAAACTGAATAAGAAAGAGAGACAAGATTTGAGTACAAAAGATAATCAAACCTCAAATAACGGAACAAGAAACATCCATTATTGGAAACAATCGAACATACGGAAAATCCACAACCAAAAAAATACGAATCACAAAAAGAAAGAATAAACATACATAGAAGTCGATAAGACAAAATCAAAAAGAAAACAAACTGGAAACAGAAGACAGAGAAACGCCTTTTCTAAAGGGCAATCGGAAATGAATAGGAAAGAGAGACAAGATTTGATTACAAAAGATAATCAAACCTCAAAATAACGGAACAAGAAACATCCATTAATGGAAAAAATCGAACATACGGAAAATCCAAAGCCAAAAATACGAAACACAAAAAGAAAGAATAAGCAGACATAGAAGTCGATAAGACAAAATCAAAAAGAAAACAAACTGGAAACCGAAGACATAGAAACGCCTTCTCTAAAGGGCAACCGAAAAGAATAAGAAATTTTTAAAACGGTCTAAAAAGTATAAAATAATTTGAAAAAAAAATAAAATGGACTAAAAAGTATAAAATAATTGAAAATAAAAATAATTTGAAAAAAAAATAAAAATAAAATGGACTAAAAAGTATAAAATAATTTTTAACAAACGGACTAAAAAGTATAAAATAATTTTAGAAAACGGGCTAAAAGGTATAAAATAATTTGAAAAAGAAAATAAAAATTTGAAATTGTGAATTTTGAATAACTGTGAAAATACTTGTAAGATTTAAAACGAAAAACGAGGGGCGCATGCAATAGATAATTGATGCATGAATAGTTCACCTAAATCACTAAAAATTTTATTGCTTCGCAAATGATATGAACTGTTGTGTAAGATTTCTCAACGGCTGCTACTCTCTACATTCCTTATTATTATCTTGCGCCCCACGTTTTTCGTTTTAAATCTTACAAGTATTTTCACAGTTATTCAAAATTCACAATTTCAAATTTTTATTTTCTTTTTCAAATTATTTTATACCTTTTAGCCCGTTTTCTAAAATTATTTTATACTTTTTAGTCCGTTTGTTAAAAATTATTTTATACTTTTTAGTCCATTTTATTTTTATTTTTTTTTCAAATTATTTTTATTTTCAATTATTTTATACTTTTTAGTCCATTTTATTTTTTTTTCAAATTATTTTATACTTTTTAGACCGTTTTAAAAACGTGGTATTTTTAAAAATTTATTTTTATTTAAATAATTATTTTCTGCTTTTTAATTTTATACTGTCAAATTGTCTATTATCTTCATTCTATATTAAAAAACACACAAACAAACAAGAAAGTGAGCTAATAAAAACGTTGTAAAAATATAAGTTGTGCTAAAGACCGGTGATTTGACCGGTCGCAGTAGGAATAGGTACACGTGAAGTATCGGTAGGAATAGTGTTAAATAAAAGATATACCTTGCAACTTGTGAAAAAGTATATAGATTTTATTGATTTCATTATTTATTAATTATTTAATACATTGCGAGCAAACATCCTCAACTGACTGCGTTAAATACTAAATAGGGTAATCAGGACACCTATATGAAAAGAAGGAATTTTTGGCTCAAAAAAATATTGTACCCCAAATGTCTATATAATGGTTGGACGGAGAATCTCGGAGTAACGATTCTTTCGCTTGGTAAACAAATACTAGTATAATACTTTATAAACACAACACTACCTATAGAACAAAGCTAAACAGCTTCGCTGTGACGTCATCGGTGAGC
This sequence comes from Lasioglossum morio, assembly GCA_916610235.2. Classification (NCBI taxonomy): domain Eukaryota; kingdom Metazoa; phylum Arthropoda; class Insecta; order Hymenoptera; family Halictidae; genus Lasioglossum; species Lasioglossum morio. Next base: position 41,269 of record CAKAJA020000351.1, read on the forward strand.
AGTGCGACGATTTACTCGGAATAGTAGAATTCACTGAAAAAAATAATATACATATTTATTTTGTACGCAATAACTTCACTTAGTTTCTAATAAATATGTAACTACTACTACAAAAATTTAGTCTAACGTTTTACTAATATTCTCGAAGTTTCAGTTGACTAAAACTGATACAGTTCAATTTTTAAACATATTCAAATGGATGGCTGCGTTGATAATATAATACTTTCAACAAATTTTGTAACATTTTCAAGGAAATATTTAACGCAAAATATTCAATGACATACCTGGTGATTTGGTGGCTTCCCTGTGAAAATCGTCATTAACGAACTGCTCCTTTTTTTGTAGACATTATTTCTAACACTTTCAAACACAGACTCTTTAAATTTAATCTCGTACTCGATATTATTATTACCTATATCATACATGCTCCCCACCGTCAAATGGCTTCCTCTCCTTCTTCTTGCACGTATATTTCAATTGATTTTAAACATTTTGATGAAATTATAGCAGAAAGGTGTAACGGTTCTTTCACTTGGTAAACAAAGCAATGATGTACTACCGATCGTCGCACGGCTACTACTACTAGCTCGCTTTTCATATACTGAGTCGGGCTTCGTCGGGGCAAAGTGGGTCCGTGGAGTGGGGACAAGTCGCGCGGCGGCGTGGCGATCGCTGAACGCGATGACGTAGGTTTCGCGGGGAAGTGAAAGGGAAATATTTTTAATTGGCATTTCTCCTAAACGGATAGACTTTTAAAAAATTTTTTTTTTGAATAATGCATTGTCATCCAGTTCTGAGCCATATGCCCGATTTCAAGTCTCTAGCTCATCAGGAAGTTAGGTTAAAATCAATTGCAAAATTTGCCACCGAACAAACAAACAAACAAACAAACTCACAAACACACAAACAAGAAAGCGAGCTAATAAAAACGTGGTAAAAAAGAGACAAGATTTGATTACAAAGGATAATCAAACCTCTAAAAAACGGAACAATGGAACTTCCATCATTGGAAAAACGACACAAGGAATATCCGCAACCAAAATACGAAACACAAAAAGAAAGAATAAACAAACATAAGAGTCAATAAGACAAAACCTAAAAGAATAAGCAACAGTCTCCGAACGGCTGCGAACTTAGTTCATGAGTGGGCAATCACCTAGGCTAATTGCCTAGTACAACGATTGACTCATCATGACCGTAAGCTGACCACCCGGAAGTGGATTCTGAAGACATAGAAACGCCTTCTCTAAAGGGCAACCGAAAAGAATTAAGAAAAAGAGACAAGATTTGATTACAAAAGATAATCAAACCTCTAAAATAACGGAACAATGGAACTTCCATCATTGGAAAAACCAAACACACGGAATATCCGCAACCAAACACGGATACGAAACACAAAAGAAAGAGAAATACGACAAAAACAAAAGAACAAACAACAGTCTCCGAACGGCTGAGAACTTAGTTCATGAGTGGGCAATCAGCTAGGCAGACTGCCTAGCACAACGATTGACTCACCATGACCGTAAGCTGACCACCCGGAAGAGGATTCTGAAGACATAGAAACGCCTTCTCTAAAGGGCAACCGAAAAGAATAAGAAAAAGAGACAAGATTTGGTTACAAAGGATAATCAAACCTCTAAAATAAAGGAACAATGGAACTTCCATTATTGGAAAAACCAAACACACGGAATATCCGCAACCAAAAATACGAAACAGAAAAAGAAAAAAATCAAACATAGAAGTCAATAAGACAAATCAAAAGAATAAACAACAGTCTCCGAACGGCTGCGAACTTAGTTCATGAGTGAGCAATCAGCTAGGCAAACTGCCTAGCACAACGATTGACTCACCATGACCGTAAGCTGACCACCCGGAAGAGGACACTGAAGACTAGGAAAAGCCTTCTCTAAAGGGCAATCGAAGAGACTCAGGAAAAAGAGACAGCACTTTGGTTTTGTCCAAACATAACCAGCATCTCTATAAACAAAATCGCATACACTTATGCCGTGCAACCACAATGGAAAAACAAACCTTTAAGGGGACGGTCTAGTGGACGGAGCGACAAGCTGAACACTGACAATACCTGAGGATGATGGTCACATCCACCGAATCAGCTTTATTGTCCTAGAGTATGTCAAGCCCACCCAGGGAGAAGACCTCGATGAAACTGATATCTAAGCCTCTCAGGAGACAGATTTCGGCAAAGTTGATACACTTCTCTCTAGATCCCCACGCGAAATAGGCTCGGCAGGTGAAGACTGAATGGAATTGATATCTTGACAAAATCAAGATTTCGACGAAGTCAGATCGGATCCGAAGTTGAACTAACTTCCCCCCCCCACGCAAATATGCCAGGCATAACGGTACCCTTGCATCTTTGAAATATCCACGTAGACTCACAGAACAGGCAAGGGCTTAGCCCACGGGAGGGAGAGGGTGAGTTTCCGGACTAGCAGGAAACAGCTTAGGGAAGGGATTCAATACTTGACATACTCAATATGGAAATAATGGCGAAGTTGGGCGGGGTCAAGAGGGCAGGCAAGACACCCTGCAGGTCCGAAGGTGAGAGGGTCCAACGTTCACACCGAGCCGTAAAACAGCTCAAAAACTCACTGAATTAGGTAGAATGGCCCGCTCATCAATGACGACCGTCCCGTCTAGTAGGCTGAAGACTCTGAAAGCGGCCCGGGCCATATAAAACAGAGAAACGGCTGAAAAACGAATGGATAATTGCAACCCAATAGAGGGCCGAGAGCCGGCAGCGCCAATTGTGATACTGGTGATAATGATCCGGTGTGCCCTATGGAAGCGAGGGATGGCCGATCCATCCTTCCCCGGCGAAGCATTGACTACTACTACTACTACTACTCGTGTACTCGAGCAATCTGTCCTCTGAAAAAGATTGATAAAAGATTGGAATTTACTCAAATTAAATGCAAATAGTTAACAGAATTGATCTCAGTTTGGGGATAGAGATATTTACCTGTACTAAATGTTTCAATCGAGCGAGCTTCATTATATACATCACTTTCATAGCAGTCTAAAAACGAATTAAAAAAATTTTACTTGAAGCATAAGTCGAACGTAGCATGGTTAAAGTATGAAAACGTACCACGTGATAATACATTATCAACATAGTGCTGTTGTTCATAATCTTTATTAAACATCCGCAAAAATTGACCAATTGGCAGTATCCCGGAAACTAAATTAGCTTGGAATAACTTAATGTTGGCGTTCTTTTCTCTATTGGCACGAGTACGAATCCGTCTCACTTTTAAGTTGTTTAATAAACGTTCGTAATTAGTCGTTTCATCTTTGATTTGTTTTAACAAGTTATCTGTAAATCAATTTTTAAAAAATGTTAGTGCAAAGAAACAAAATGAATTACACGTATTAAAAGCGCGTGAAAACTTACCTAAAGATCATCTTTTTGAATTAATGATCCTGTACACTTGTTAGTTTGACGTCGAGAACAACGATAGATCTTCGGATTCTTAGAATCTTTGTTGTAAGAATATCCTTCGTAAACGTATACAAAAGTATTATTTCTTTTACCTCTTAAAATCTCCATCTTTTGTGTTCTAATTCATATCTGTGAAAGATATATCACAATAATTTATAATATGAAATAATCAGAAGGATAAAAAAGATACTTCGAAAAAATATTACCCAAGAGAATACAATGTAAATGTTCATGGTAACTTTCACGGTAACGGTATTTGTCACTGGTCCCGCTGTGACGGATATTTTGTAGAACCCTCATTCCGGTTTAGCGTCCATGAGATTCATCGTGAATAGTGTTCTGAAAATCGTAAACATACAGTAAATATCAATGTAATCGAAACTATAAGATAATCGTTGTCAGTCGGTTTTCTGAGTTTTTCTCGAGACTGTGATTCGAGAAAGGCAATAGAATCGCGACAATTATTTTACTCCAAAGTATAGCCGACCTTGGCAAACATAAAACAAACGAATGCAGTAAAGTTACATGGAAAAATGACGAAATGCTAGAAATACTCACTTGTCTGTCGGCGGGGGCTACAAATTTTGATTACTTAGAACCGCAGCATCGTCTCCGACTCGTGTCACTGTATTTCCAATCACTTTGGACATTCCGTTAACCGGGATGCCGAGAATGTCGCAAACTTTCACCTGGACCATAAGTTGTTAAGCAGAGATAGTGACACCTTCGCTGGCTAACGTTACACAGATTGGTTTGTGGAACTCGTTTCCTACCAAAATTGTCAGCGCCGTCAGTAGAGCCATCACACCCTTCGGTGTCTGTACGGACCGACGGAACAAAAGGTAATTGGCCAGTTTAACAATCTGCTGAGACTTTAACGGTGGCTTTTTCTTCAGTGTATTGCAAAGTTTGAAGATACCGCTTACCAGGAAACCTGAAGGGTAGATAAGAAATAACGCGATGTTTCTTCTTACCGTAATTCTATATAGTAATGTCTAGACTACGGATTTTATGCATTTATGACAAAAATGGGAGGATGTAATTCAAAACAGTACTAATACATAAAAATTAGATGTCCTGTTTTAAGGAAAAAAATAAATGGTCAAGCTGTCAGCAATACTTGCAGTCGGATAATTACTGTAATTGTAACGCGTTTAATATGTTACTCACTTGTACCATAAACACCGCCATCGAACTGCAAATATTTTCCATCTACCTCGTCGGCTTGAACGATAGCATCTTTGATATGATCGAAAGCGAATTATTATGGATATTATTATTATTATGGATATGATTTTCAATCAGAAAGACTAATCAAAGCATCACGGCTCATCAATTTTTCAACAGGTTTAGCTATTTTCCTACAGTCAAAAAAATCGTTAACCCTTTGCATTCGGAGCTATTTTAACTCGAAAACTGAACATTTCTTCTAACCTAGAATATTTCGAATAATAGTACAACAAATGTTAGTGGTGTTTCTCTCTCAGAGTAACCATTCGTTTGCTAATGGTTAAATCTTATAATTACTTCAGAAATAGATAAACCTTCTTACTTGTTGATTATTGATTTGATGACTTTTATCAGCCGTTGTTAAATAAGTAGTTGTCGATGGCAATGCTCCATTGGCTGACAAACATACTGTTATATGGGTAACCGCTATTAACAGCAGTAAACCTGTAACAACATAGAATTCTGACTATAAAATGCATAGTTCAATAATCTGAATAAACATGAAACATTTCCTACGAATTGTTGCAAGGTATAACAAAGAAAACGGTATGTGAATCGGTACTTTCTCTTATGTTGAATATGCCGAACAAATATTAATTTTCAAACTTACATTCCGAGTTTTTATTAAATACAGAACTTTCGACGAGTCGAAGTCAAAAAAGGCGTGAATTGCAAGCATCGTTTCCACCATGAAATACATCGACAGAAACACGCGTGAAGAAAATCGAATCGAGAACGAAAAGAAAATACATTGCAGCACGACTTGATAAGGAAATGTATAATTATTTGCTTCTGTTCATGTTCAGAACTAAAAATATCGGAAGAAAACGTAATCGATTGATACTTACGAAGGACGCCGACCGATTGGACGCGTCCCGATTGGACGGTTCCGATTGGACGGTTCCGATTGGACGCCGGGCCGATTGGACGCGTTCCTTTTGGACGCCGTCCAATTTGTATTCGTGGCATTTGACGACATAATGTTTTAAATTCATTGATTTTGGGAGTCTGCAGATGGTGGTAGTGATGGGCACCATCGACTAATTTCAACTATCGACTAATTACTATTTAGTTGCTGCATACTATCGAATATTTAGTCGATAGTTTTTAGTCGAATGAAATTTTGTTTTAGTGGTTACGTCTAGATTGCGGGTTATAGTCTATGCCTACGTCTATCTCACATGTTATTATTTATCCTTTAATAATAATGCGATATAAAGGCAAAGTGTTAATGTACTTTTTAGAAAAATATCTGTTATTGACAGATATAATTATAAAATACTACTTTTTCTTTAGATTATGATGAAAATTTTATAATATAAATATTGTTATTTAATAATTGTATAATATTTCTAGTATAATAATTGTTATTTGTGTTTATTGAACGAATTATTCGATATAGCTAATAAGTGAATGTATTTGTTAATAAATTTTACAACAACCAGCCAACACAAACTAGAGCCACTTTTAATACAGATGGCGTAATGTTGGCTGAAAACCATGTATGTACCGAAAACGTATGCACAATAACTACAGATGGAGAGAGTACGTATATACTGGTTATTAATTTCAGAATATTAATATTCTGTTTAGTAATTAAATTTCAATAGTGTTATACAAGACAAATTAATTATAACGTCAGTAACACATTGTACATTTTTCATTTTTTGTAGATACGGATTACCAGAAACCTATTTCGAGTAAAGAAACTCCTATTAGCAATAAGAGCCCCAGACTTGTTTTGGAAAAAATCTGTATCCCAACACTACAGCGTAAATCTTTACGGAAGACAACTTCCAAATAATAATTATAATAAATCCACATTAATGTTCCCGTAGACTTGTTAGTCTGACTACCAGAACAACGACTCCTATTTCATCCAAGGTTAGCGTATACGGTTCTCCAGTGAGGACTAACAACATCGTTGCTTCGTTTAATAATACCCTTGCACAACGTTTCCAAACCACGCTGTTGAATTTGTGGATCTTTAAGGTAAAATTTCGCGCGCTTTTAATATGTGTCATTCGTTTTGTTTCTTTGCACTAACATTTTAATAAAATAGATTTACAGAGAAGTTAAAGCAAATCAAAGATGAAAAGAGTGATTACGAACGTTTATTAAAAAACTTAAAAGTGACACGGATTCGTACTCGTGCCAATAGAGAAAGGAACGCTAATATTAAGTTATTCCAAGATAACTTAGTTTCCGGGATACTGCCAATTGATCACTTTTGAAGATATTTAATAAAGATTATGAACAACAGCACTATGTTCATAAGTCAAGTGGTACGTTTTCATACATTACCAACGCTACGTTCGACTTATTTAGTAAAATTCTTTTAATTCGTTTTCAGACTGCGATGAAAGTGATGCGTATAATGGAACTCGCTCGAGTGGAACATTTAGTATAGGTAAATATCTCTATCCCGAAAATGAGATTAATTCTGTTAGCTACCCAGATAA
>CAKAJA020000352.1:0-19562 GCA_916610235.2 Lasioglossum morio
ACGTATAACGTATAACGTATAACGTATAACGTATAACGTATAACGTATAACGTATAACGTATAACGTATAACGTATAACGTATAACGTATAACGTATAACGTATAACGTATAACGTATAACGTATAACGTATAACGTATAACGTATAACGTATAACGTATAACGTATAACGTATAACGTATAACGTATAACGTATAACGTATAACGTATAACGTATAACGTACAACGTATAACGTATAACGTATAATGTATAATGTATAACGTTAAACGTATAACGTACAACGTACAACGTACAACGTACAAAGTACAACGTACAACGTATAACGTATAACGTACAACGTATAACGTATAACGTATAACGTATAACGTAAAACGTTTAACGTATAACGTATAATGTATAACGTATAACGTATAACGTATAACGTATAACGTATAATGTTAAACGTATAACCTATAACGTACAACGTATAACGTTTAAACGTATAACGTATAATGTATAACGTATAACGTATAATGTATAACGTATAACGTTAAACGTATAACGCATAACGTATAACGTATAACGTATAACGTATAACGTATAACGTATAACGTATAACGTATAACGTATAACGTATAACGTATAACGTATAACGTATAACGTATAACGTATAACGTATAACGTATAACGTATAACGTATAACGTATAACGTATAACGTATAACGTATAACGTATAACGTACAACGTACAACGTACAACGTACAACGTAGAACGTATAACGTATAATGTATAATGTATAACGTTAAACGTATAACGTACAACGTACAACGTACAACGTACAAAGTACAACGTACAACGTATAACGTATAACGTACAACGTATAACGTATAACGTATAACGTATAACGTAAAACGTTTAACGTATAACGTATAATGTATAACGTATAACGTATAACGTATAACGTATAACGTATAATGTTAAACGTATAACCTATAACGTACAACGTATAACGTTTAAACGTATAACGTATAATGTATAACGTATAATGTATAACGTATAACGTTAAACGTATAACGCATAACGTATAACGTATAACGTATAACGTATAACGTATAACGTATAACGTATAACGTATAACGTATAACGTATAACGTATAACGTATAACGTATAACGTATAACGTATAACGTATAACGTATAACGTATAACGTATAACGTATAACGTATAACGTATAACGTATAACGTATAACGTATAACGTATAACGTATAACGTATAACGTATAACGTATAACGTACAACGTACAACGTACAACGTACAACGTATAACGTATAACGTACAACGTATAACGTATAACGTATAACGTATAACGTATAACGTATAACGTATAACGTATAACGTATAACGTATAACGTATAACGTATAACGTATAACGTATAACGTATAACGTATAACGTATAACGTATAACGTATAACGTATAACGTATAACGTATAACGTATAACGTATAACGTATAACGTATAACGTATAACGTATAACGTATAACGTATAACGTATAACGTATAACGTATAACGTATAACGTATAATGTATAACGTATAACGTACATCGTGTAACGTATAACGTATAACGTATAACGTATAACGATAAACATATATCGTATAACGTATAACGTATAATGTATAACGTATAACGTACAACATACAACGTATAACGTATAACGTATAACGTATAACGTATAACGTATAACGTATAACGTATAACGTATAACGTATAACGTATAACGTATAACGTATAACGTATAACGTATAACGTATAACGTATAACGTATAACGTATAACGTATAACGTATAATGTATAATGTATAACGTTAAACGTATAACGAATAACGTACAACGTATAACGTATAACGTTAAACATATAACGTATAACGTACAACGTATAATGTATAACGTATAACGTAAAACGCATAACGTATAACGTATAACGTATAATGTTAAACGTATAACTTATAACGTACAACGTAAAACGTTTAAACGTATAACGTATAATGTATAACGTGTAACGTATAATGTATAACGTATAACGTTAAACGTATAACGCATAACGTATAACGTATAACGTATAACGTATAACGTATAACGTACAACGTATAATGTATAACGTATAACGTATAACGCATAACGTATAACGTATAACGTATAACGTATAATGTTAAACGTATAACGTTTAACGTATAACGTATAACGTATAACGTATAACGTATAACGTATAACGTATAACGTATAACGTATAACGTATAACGTACATCGTGTAACGTATAACGTATAACGTATAACGTATAACGTACAACGTATAACGTATAACGTTAAACATATAACGTATAACGTATAACGTATAACGTATAACGTATAACGTATAACGTATAACGTATAACGTATAACGTATAACGTATAACGTATAACGTATAACGTATAACGTATAACGTATAACGTATAACGTATAACGTATAACGTATAACGTATAACGTATAACGTATAACGTATAATGTATAACGTATAACGTACATCGTGTAACGTATAACGTATAACGTATAACGTATAACGTATAACGATAAACATATATCGTATAACGTATAACGTATAATGTATAACGTATAACGTACAACATACAACGTATAACGTATAACGTATAACGTATAACGTATAACGTATAACGTATAACGTATAACGTATAACGTATAACGTATAACGTATAACGTATAACGTATAACGTATAACGTATAACGTATAACGTATAACGTATAACGTATAACGTATAACGTATAACGTATAACGTATAACGTATAACGTATAAGGTATAACGTATAACGTATAACGTATAACGTATAACGTATAACGTATAACGTATAACGTATAACGTATAACGTATAATGTATAATGTATAACGTTAAACGTATAACGAATAACGTACAACGTATAACGTATAACGTTAAACATATAACGTGTAACGTACAACGTATAATGTATAACGTATAACGTATAACGCATAACGTATAACGTATAACGTATAATGTTAAACGTATAACTTATAACGTACAACGTAAAACGTTTAAACGTATAACGTATAATGTATAACGTGTAACGTATAATGTATAACGTATAACGTTAAACGTATAACGCATAACGTATAACGTATAACGTATAACGTATAACGTATAACGTATAACGTATAACGTACAACGTATAACGTATAACGTATAACGTATAACGTATAACGTATAACGTATAACGTATAACGTATAACGTATAACGTATAACGTATAACGTATAACGTATAACGTATAACGTATAACGTATAACGTATAACGTATAACGTATAACGTATAACGTATAACGTATAACGTATAACGTATAACGTATAACGTATAACGTACAACGTACAACGTACAACGTACAACGTATAACGTATAACGTACAACGTATAACGTATAACGTATAACGTATAACGTATAACGTAAAACGTTTAACGTATAACGTATAATGTATAACGTATAACGTATAACGTATAACGTATAACGTATAATGTTAAACGTATAACCTATAACGTACAACGTATAACGTTTAAACGTATAACGTATAATGTATAACGTATAATGTATAACGTATAACGTTAAACGTATAACGTATAACGTATAACGTATAACGTATAACGTATAACGTATAACGTATAACGTATAACGTATAACGTATAACGTATAACGTATAACGTATAACGTATAACGTATAACGTATAACGTATAACGTATAACGTATAACGTATAACGTATAACGTATAACGTATAACGTATAACGTATAACGTATAACGTATAACGTATAACGTATAACGTATAACGTATAACGTATAACGTATAACGTATAACGTATAACGTATAACGTATAACGTATAACGTATAACGTATAACGTATAACGTATAACGTATAACGTATAACGTATAACGTATAACGTATAACGTATAACGTATAACGTATAACGTATAACGTATAACGTATAACGTATAACGTATAACGTATAACGTATAACGTATAACGTATAACGTATAACGTATAACGTACAACGTATAACGTATAACGTTAAACATATAACGTATAACGTATAACGTATAACGTATAACGTATAACGTATAACGTATAACGTATAACGTATAACGTATAACGTATAACGTATAACGTATAACGTATAACGTATAACGTATAACGTATAACGTATAACGTATAACGTATAACGTATAATGTATAACGTATAACGTACATCGTGTAACGTATAACGTATAACGTATAACGTATAACGTATAACGATAAACATATATCGTATAACGTATAACGTATAATGTATAACGTATAACGTACAACATACAACGTATAACGTATAACGTATAACGTATAACGTATAACGTATAACGTATAACGTATAACGTATAACGTATAACGTATAACGTATAACGTATAACGTATAACGTATAACGTATAACGTATAACGTATAACGTATAACGTATAACGTATAACGTATAACGTATAACGTATAACGTATAACGTATAACGTATAACGTATAACGTATAACGTATAACGTATAACGTATAACGTATAACGTATAACGTATAACGTATAACGTATAACGTATAACGTATAATGTATAATGTATAACGTTAAACGTATAACGAATAACGTACAACGTATAACGTATAACGTTAAACATATAACGTGTAACGTACAACGTATAATGTATAACGTATAACGTATAACGCATAACGTATAACGTATAACGTATAATGTTAAACGTATAACTTATAACGTACAACGTAAAACGTTTAAACGTATAACGTATAATGTATAACGTATAACGTATAATGTATAACGTATAACGTTAAACGTATAACGCATAACGTATAACGTATAACGTATAACGTATAACGTATAACGTATAACGTATAACGTACAACGTATAACGTATAACGTATAACGTATAACGTATAACGTATAACGTATAACGTATAACGTATAACGTATAACGTATAACGTATAACGTATAACGTATAACGTATAACGTATAACGTATAACGTATAACGTATAACGTATAACGTATAACGTATAACGTATAACGTATAACGTATAACGTATAACGTACAACGTACAACGTACAACGTACAACGTATAACGTATAACGTACAACGTATAACGTATAACGTATAACGTATAACGTATAACGTAAAACGTTTAACGTATAACGTATAATGTATAACGTATAACGTATAACGTATAACGTATAACGTATAATGTTAAACGTATAACCTATAACGTACAACGTATAACGTTTAAACGTATAACGTATAATGTATAACGTATAATGTATAACGTATAACGTTAAACGTATAACGTATAACGTATAACGTATAACGTATAACGTATAACGTATAACGTATAACGTATAACGTATAACGTATAACGTATAACGTATAACGTATAACGTATAACGTATAACGTATAACGTATAACGTATAACGTATAACGTATAACGTATAACGTATAACGTATAACGTATAACGTATAACGTATAACGTATAACGTATAACGTATAACGTATAACGTATAACGTATAACGTATAACGTATAACGTATAACGTATAACGTATAACGTATAACGTATAACGTATAACGTATAACGTATAACGTATAACGTATAACGTATAACGTATAACGTATAACGTATAACGTATAACGTATAACGTATAACGTATAACGTATAACGTATAACGTATAACGTATAACGTATAACGTATAACGTATAACGTATAACGTATAACGTATAACGTATAACGTATAACGTATAACGTATAACGTATAACGTATAACGTATAACGTATAACGTACAACGTACAACGTACAACGTACAACGTATAACGTATAACGTATAACGTATAACGTATAACGTATGACGTATAACGTATAACGTATAACGTATAACGTATAACGTATAACGTATAACGTATAACGTATAACGTATAACGTATAACGTATAACGTATAACGTATAACGTATAACGTATAACGTATAACGTATAACGTATAACGTATAACGTATAACGTATAACGTATAACGTATAACGTATAACGTATAACGTATAACGTACAACATACAACGTATAACGTATAACGTATAATGTATAACGTATAACGTACATCGTGTAACGTATAACGTATAACGTATAACGTATAACGTATAACGATAAACATATATCGTATAACGTATAACGTATAATGTATAACGTATAACGTACAACATACAACGTATAACGTATAACGTATAACGTATAACGTAAAACGTTTAACGTATAACGTATAATGTATAACGTATAACGTATAACGTATAACGTATAACGTATAATGTTAAACGTATAACCTATAACGTACAACGTATAACGTTTAAACGTATAACGTATAACGTATAACGTATAACGTATAACGTATAACGTATAACGTATAACGTATAACGTATAACGTATAACGTATAACGTATAACGTATAACGTATAACGTATAACGTATAACGTATAACGTATAACGTATAACGTATAACGTATAACGTATAACGATAAACATATATCGTATAACGTATAACGTATAATGTATAACGTATAACGTACAACATACAACGTATAACGTATAACGTATAACGTATAACGTATAACGTATAACGTATAACGTATAACGTATAACGTATAACGTATAACGTATAACGTATAACGTATAACGTATAACGTATAACGTATAACGTATAACGTATAACGTATAACGTATAACGTATAACGTATAACGTATAACGTATAACGTATAACGTATAACGTATAACGTATAACGTATAACGTATAACGTATAACGTATAACGTATAACGTATAACGTATAACGTATAACGTATAACGTATAACGTATAACGTATAATGTATAATGTATAACGTTAAACGTATAACGAATAACGTACAACGTATAACGTATAACGTTAAACATATAACGTATAACGTACAACGTATAATGTATAACGTATAACGTATAACGCATAACGTATAACGTATAACGTATAATGTTAAACGTATAACTTATAACGTACAACGTAAAACGTTTAAACGTATAACGTATAATGTATAACGTGTAACGTATAATGTATAACGTATAACGTTAAACGTATAACGCATAACGTATAACGTATAACGTATAACGTATAACGTATAACGTATAACGTATAACGTACAACGTATAACGTATAACGTATAACGTATAACGTATAACGTATAACGTATAACGTATAACGTATAACGTATAACGTATAACGTATAACGTATAACGTATAACGTATAACGTATAACGTATAACGTATAACGTATAACGTATAACGTATAACGTATAACGTATAACGTATAACGTATAACGTATAACGTACAACGTACAACGTACAACGTACAACGTATAACGTATAACGTACAACGTATAACGTATAACGTATAACGTATAACGTATAACGTAAAACGTTTAACGTATAACGTATAATGTATAACGTATAACGTATAACGTATAACGTATAACGTATAATGTTAAACGTATAACCTATAACGTACAACGTATAACGTTTAAACGTATAACGTATAATGTATAACGTATAATGTATAACGTATAACGTTAAACGTATAACGTATAACGTATAACGTATAACGTATAACGTATAACGTATAACGTATAACGTATAACGTATAACGTATAACGTATAACGTATAACGTATAACGTATAACGTATAACGTATAACGTATAACGTATAACGTATAACGTATAACGTATAACGTATAACGTATAACGTATAACGTATAACGTATAACGTATAACGTATAACGTATAACGTATAACGTATAACGTATAACGTATAACGTATAACGTATAACGTATAACGTATAACGTATAACGTATAACGTATAACGTATAACGTATAACGTATAACGTATAACGTATAACGTATAACGTATAACGTATAACGTATAACGTATAACGTATAACGTATAACGTATAACGTATAACGTATAACGTATAACGTATAACGTATAACGTATAACGTATAACGTATAACGTATAACGTATAACGTATAACGTATAACGTATAACGTATAACGTATAACGTACAACGTACAACGTACAACGTACAACGTACAACGTATAACGTATAACGTATAACGTATAACGTATAACGTATGACGTATAACGTATAACGTATAACGTATAACGTATAACGTATAACGTATAACGTATAACGTATAACGTATAACGTATAACGTATAACGTATAACGTATAACGTATAACGTATAACGTATAACGTATAACGTATAACGTATAACGTATAACGTATAACGTATAACGTATAACGTATAACGTATAACGTATAACGTACAACATACAACGTATAACGTATAACGTATAATGTATAACGTATAACGTACATCGTGTAACGTATAACGTATAACGTATAACGTATAACGTATAACGATAAACATATATCGTATAACGTATAACGTATAATGTATAACGTATAACGTACAACATACAACGTATAACGTATAACGTATAACGTATAACGTAAAACGTTTAACGTATAACGTATAATGTATAACGTATAACGTATAACGTATAACGTATAACGTATAATGTTAAACGTATAACCTATAACGTACAACGTATAACGTTTAAACGTATAACGTATAACGTATAACGTATAACGTATAACGTATAACGTATAACGTATAACGTATAACGTATAACGTATAACGTATAACGTATAACGTATAACGTATAACGTATAACGTATAACGTATAACGTATAACGTATAACGTATAACGTATAACGTATAACGTATAACGTATAACGTATAACGTATAACGTATAACGTATAACGTATAACGTATAACGTATAACGTATAACGTATAACGTATAACGTATAACGTATAACGTATAACGTATAACGTATAACGTATAACGTATAACGTATAACGTATAACGTATAACGTATAACGTATAACGTATAACGTATAACGTATAACGTATAACGTATAACGTATAACGTATAACGTATAACGTATAACGTATAACGTATAACGTATAACGTATAACGTATAACGTATAACGTATAACGTATAACGTATAACGTATAACGTATAACGTATAACGTATAACGTATAACGTATAACGTATAACGTATAACGTATAACGTATAACGTATAACGTATAACGTATAACGTATAACGTATAACGTATAACGTATAACGTATAACGTATAACGTATAACGTATAACGTATAACGTATAACGTATAACGTATAACGTATAACGTATAACGTATAACGTATAACGTATAACGTATAACGTATAACGTATAACGTATAACGTATAACGTATAACGTATAACGTATAACGTATAACGTATAACGTATAACGTATAACGTATAACGTATAACGTATAACGTATAACGTATAACGTATAACGTATAACGTATAACGTATAACGTATAACGTATAACGTATAACGTATAACGTATAACGTATAACGTATAACGTATAACGTATAACGTATAACGTATAACGTATAACGTATAACGTATAACGTATAACGTATAACGTATAACGTATAACGTACAACGTACAACGTACAACGTACAACGTACAACGTATAACGTATAACGTACATCGTGTAACGTATAACGTATAACGTATAACGTATAACGTATAATGTATAACGTATAACGTACATCGTGTAACGTATAACGTATAACGTATAACGTATAACGTATAACGATAAACATATATCGTATAACGTATAACGTATAATGTATAACGTATAACGTACAACATACAACGTATAACGTATAACGTATAACGTATAACGTATAACGTATAGCGTATAACGTATAACGTATAACGTATAACGTATAACGTATAACGTATAACGTATAACGTATAACGTATAAAGTATAACGTATAACGTATAACATATAACGTATAACGTATAACGTATAACGTACAACGTATAACGTATAACGTATAATGTATAATGTATAACGTTAAACGTATAACGAATAACGTACAACGTATAACGTATAACGTTAAACATATAACGTATAACGTACAACGTATAATGTATAACGTATAACGTATAACGCATAACGTATAACGTATAACGTATAATGTTAAACGTATAACTTATAACGTACAACGTAAAACGTTTAAACGTATAACGTATAACGTATAACGTATAACGTATAACGTATAACGTATAACGTACAACGTATAACGTATAACGTATAACGTATAACGTATAACGTATAACGTATAACGTATAACGTATAACGTATAACGTATAACGTATAACGTATAACGTATAACGTATAACGTATAATGTATAACGTATAACGTACATCGTGTAACGTATAACGTATAACGTATAACGTATAACGTATAACGATAAACATATATCGTATAACGTATAACGTATAATGTATAACGTATAACGTACAACATACAACGTATAACGTATAACGTATAACGTATAACGTATAACGTATAACGTATAACGTATAACGTATAACGTATAACGTATAACGTATAACGTATAACGTATAACGTATAACGTATAACGTATAACGTATAACGTATAACGTACAACGTATAACGTATAACGTATAATGTATAATGTATAACGTTAAACGTATAACGAATAACGTACAACGTATAACGTATAACGTTAAACATATAACGTATAACGTACAACGTATAATGTATAACGTATAACGTATAACGCATAACGTATAACGTATAACGTATAATGTTAAACGTATAACTTATAACGTACAACGTAAAACGTTTAAACGTATAACGTATAATGTATAACGTGTAACGTATAATGTATAACGTATAACGTTAAACGTATAACGCATAACGTATAACGTATAACGTATAACGTATAACGTATAACGTATAACGTATAACGTATAACGTATAACGTATAACGTATAACGTATAACGTATAACGTATAACGTATAACGTATAACGTACAACGTACAACGTATAACGTACAACGTACAACGTATAACATATAACGTATAACGTATAACGTATAACTTTTAACGTATAACGTATAACGTTAAACATATAACGTATTTACTTATAACGTAGAACGTATAACGTGTAACGTATAACGTATAACGTATAATGTATAATGTATAACGTTAAACGTATAACGAATAACGTACAACGTATAACGTATAACGTAAAACATATAACGTATAACGTACAACGTATAATGTATAACGTATAACGTATAACGCATAACGTATAACGTATAACGTATAACGTATAATGTTAAACGTATAACGTTTAACGTATAACGTATAACGTATAACGTATAACGTATAACGTATAACGTATAACGTATAACGTATAACGTATAACGTATAACGTACATCGTGTAACGTGTAACGTATAACGTATAACGTATAACGTACAACGTATAACGTATAACGTTAAACATATAACGTATAACGTATAACGTATAACGTATAACGTATAACGTATAACGTATAACGTATAACGTATAACGTATAACGTATAACGTATAACGTATAACGATAAACATATATCGTATAACGTATAACGTATAATGTATAACGTATAACGTACAACATACAACGTATAACGTATAACGTATAACGTATAACGTATAACGTATAACGTATAACGTATAACGTATAACGTATAACGTATAACGTTATACGTAACGTATAACGTATAACGTATAACGTATAACGTATAACGTATAACGTATAACGTATAACGTATAACGTATAACGTATAACGTATAACGTATAACGTATAACGTATAACGTATAACGTATAACGTATAACGTATAACGTATAACGTATAACGTATAACGTATAACGTATAACGTATAACGTATAACGTATAACGTATAACGTATAACGTATAACGTATAACGTATAACGTATAACGTATAACGTATAACGTATAACGTATAACGTATAACGTATAACGTATAACGTATAACGTATAACGTATAACGTATAACGTATAACGTATAACGTATAACGTATAACGTATAACGTATAACGTATAACGTATAACGTATAACGTATAACGTATAACGTATAACGTATAACGTATAACGTATAACGTATAACGTATAACGTATAACGTTAAACGTATAACGCATAACGTATAACGTATAACGTATAACGTATAACGTATAACGTATAACGTATAACGTATAACGTATAACGTATAACGTATAACGTATAACGTATAACGTATAACGTATAACGTATAACGTATAACGTATAACGTATAACGTATAACGTATAACGTATAACGTATAACGTATAACGTATAACGTATAACGTATAAAGTATAACGTATAACGTATAACGTATAACGTATAACGTATAACGTATAACGTATAACGTATAACGTATAACGTATAACGTATAACGTATAACCTATAACGTATAACGTATAACGTATAACGTATAACGTATAACGTATAACGTATAACGTATAACGTATAACGTATAACGTATAACGTATAACGTATAACGTATAACGTATAACGTATAACGTATAACGTATAACGTATAACGTATAACGTATAACGTATAACGTATAACGTATAACGTATAACGTATAACGTATAACGTATAACGTATAACGTATAACGTATAACGTATAACGTATAACGTATAACGTATAACGTATAACGTACAACGTACAACGTACAACGTACAACGTATAACGTATAACGTATAACGTACAACGTACAACGTATAACGTATAACGTACAACGTACAACGTATAACGTATAACGTATAACGTATAACGTATAACGTATAACCTATAACGTATAACGTATAACGTATAACGTATAACGTATAACGTATAACGTATAACGTATAACGTATAACGTATAACGTATAACGTATAACGTATAACGTATAACGTATAACGTATAACGTATAACGTATAACGTATAACGTATAACGTATAACGTATAACGTATAACGTATAACGTATAACGTATAACGTATAACGTATAACGTATAACGTATAACGTATAACGTATAACGTATAACGTATAACGTTAACGTATAACGTATAACGTATAACGTATAACGTATAACGTATAACGTATAACGTATAACGTATAACGTATAACGTATAACGTATATCGTATAACGTATAACGTATAACGTATAACGTATAACGTATAACGTATAACGTATAACGTATAACGTGTAACGTATAATGTATAACGTATAACGTTAAACGTATAACGCATAACGTATAACGTATAACGTATAACGTATAACGTATAACGTATAACGTATAACGTATAACGTATAACGTATAACGTATAACGTATAACGTATAACGTATAACGTATAACGTATAACGTATAACGTATAACGTATAACGTATAACGTATAACGTATAACGTATAACGTATAACGTATAACGTATAACGTATAACGTATAACGTATAACGTATAACGTATAACGTATAACGTATAACGTATAACGTATAACGTAACGTATAACGTATAATGTATAACGTATAACGTACATCGTGTAACGTATAACGTATAACGTATAACGTATAACGTATAACGTATAACGTATAACGTATAACGTATAACGTATAACGTATAACGTATAACGTATAACGTATAACGTATAACGTATAACGTATAACGTATAACGTATAACGTATAAAGTATAACGTATAACGTATAACGTATAACGTATAACGTATAACGTATAACGTATAACGTATAAACGTATAACGTATAACGTATAACGTATAACGTATAACGTATAACGTATAACGTATAACCGTATAACGTATAACGTATAACGTATAACGTATAACGTATAACGTATAACGTATAACGTATAACGTATAACGTATAACGTATAACGTATAACGTATAACGTATAACGTATAACGTATAACGTATAACGTATAACGTATAACGTATAACGTATAACGTATAACGTATAACGTATAACGTATAACGTATAACGTATAACGTATAACGTATAACGTATAACGTATAACGTACAACGTACAACGTACAACGTACAACGTATAACGTATAACGTACAACGTACAACGTATAACGTACAACGTATAACGTACAACGTATAACGTATAACGTATAACGTATAACGTATAACGTATAACCTATAACGTATAACGTATAACGTATAACGTATAACGTATAACGTATAACGTATAACGTATAACGTATAACGTATAACGTATAACGTATAACGTATAACGTATAACGTATAACGTATAACGTATAACGTATAACGTATAACGTATAACGTATAACGTATAACGTATAACGTATAACGTATAACGTATAACGTATAACGTATAACGTATAACGTATAACGTATAACGTATAACGTATAACGTATAACGTATAACGTATAACGTATAACGTATAACGTATAACGTATAACGTATAACGTATAACGTATAACGTATAACGTATAACGTATAACGTATAACGTATAACGTATAACGTATAACGTATAACGTATAACGTATAACGTATAACGTATAATGTATAACGTATAACGTACATCGTGTAACGTATAACGTATAACGTATAACGTATAACGTATAACGTATAACGTATAACGTATAACGTATAACGTATAACGTATAACGTATAACGTATAACGTATAACGTATAACGTATAACGTATAAAGTATAACGTATAACGTATAACGTATAACGTATAACGTATAACGTATAACGTATAACGTATAACGTATAACGTATAACGTATAACGTATAACGTATAACGTATAACGTATAACCTATAACGTATAACGTATAACGTATAACGTATAACGTATAACGTATAACGTATAACGTATAACGTATAACGTATAACGTATAACGTATAACGTATAACGTATAACGTATAACGTATAACGTATAACGTATAAACGTATAACGTATAACGTATAACGTATAACGTATAACGTATAACGTATAACGTATAACGTATAACGTATAACGTATAACGTATAACGTACAACGTACAACGTACAACGTACAACGTATAACGTATAACGTACAACGTACAACGTATAACGTACAACGTATAACGTACAACGTATAACGTATAACGTATAACGTATAACGTATAACGTATAACCTATAACGTATAACGTATAACGTATAACGTATAACGTATAACGTATAACGTATAACGTATAACGTATAACGTATAACGTATAACGTATAACGTATAACGTATAACGTATAACGTATAACGTATAACGTATAACGTATAACGTATAACGTATAACGTATAACGTATAACGTATAACGTATAACGTATAACGTATAACGTATAACGTATAACGTATAACGTATAACGTATAACGTATAACGTATAACGTATAACGTATAACGTATAACGTATAACGTATAACGTATAACGTATAACGTATAACGTATAACGTATAACGTATAACGTATAACGTATAACGTATAACGTATAACGTATAACGTATAACGTATAACGTATAACGTATAACGTATAACGTATAACGTATAACGTATAACGTATAACGTATAACGTATAACGTATAACGTATAACGTATAACGTATAACGTATAACGTATAACGTATAACGTATAACGTATAACGTATAACGTATAACGTATAACGTATAACGTATAACGTATAACGTATAACGTATAACGTATAACGTATAACGTATAACGTATAACGTATAACGTATAACGTATAACGTATAACGTATAACGTATAACGTATAACGTATAACGTATAACGTATAACGTATAACGTATAACGTATAACGTATAACGTATAACGTATAACGTATAAAGTATAACGTATAACGTATAACGTATAACGTATAACGTATAACGTATAACGTATAACGTATAACGTATAACGTATAACGTATAACGTTATAACGTATAACGTATAACGTATAACGTATAACGTATAACGTATAACGTATAACGTATAACGTATAACGTATAACGTATAACGTATAACGTATAACGTATAACGTATAACGTATAACGTATAACGTATAACGTATAACGTATAACGTATAACGTATAACGTATAACGTATAACGTATAACGTATAACGTATAACGTATAACGTATAACGTATAACGTATAACGTATAACGTATAACGTATAACGTATAACGTATAACGTATAACGTATAACGTATAACGTATAACGTATAACGTATAACGTATAACGTATAACGTATAACGTATAACGTATAACGTATAACGTATAACGTATAACGTATAACGTATAACGTATAACGTATAACGTATAACGTATAACGTATAACGTATAACGTATAACGTATAACGTATAACGTATAAACGTATAACGTATAACGTATAACGTATAACGTATAACGTATAACGTATAACGTATAACGTATAACGTATAACGTATAACGTATAACGTATAACGTATAACGTATAACGTATAACGTATAACGTATAACGTATAACGTATAACGTATAACGTATAACGTATAACGTATAACGTATAACGTATAACGTATAACGTGTAACGTATAATGTATAACGTATAACGTTAAACGTATAACGCATAACGTATAACGTATAACGTATAACGTATAACGTATAACGTATAACGTATAACGTATAACGTATAACGTATAACGTATAACGTATAACGTATAACGTATAACGTATAACGTATAACGTATAACGTATAACGTATAACGTATAACGTATAACGTACAACGTATAACGTATAACGTATAACGTATAACGTATAACGTATAACGTATAACGTATAACGTATAACGTATAACGTATAACGTATAACGTATAACGTATAACGTATAACGTATAACGTATAATGTATAACGTATAACGTACATCGTGTAACGTATAACGTATAACGTATAACGTATAACGTATAACGATAAACATATATCGTATAACGTATAACGTATAATGTATAACGTATAACGTACAACATACAACGTATAACGTATAACGTATAACGTATAACGTATAACGTATAACGTATAACGTATAACGTATAACGTATAACGTATAACGTATAACGTATAACGTATAACGTATAACGTATAACGTATAACGTATAACGTATAACGTATAACGTATAACGTATAACGTATAACGTACAACGTACAACGTATAACGTACAACGTACAACGTATAACGTATAACGTATAACGTATAACGTATAACTTTTAACGTATAACGTATAACGTTAAACATATAACGTATTTACTTATAACGTAGAACGTATAACGTGTAACGTATAACGTATAACGTATAATGTATAATGTATAACGTTAAACGTATAACGAATAACGTACAACGTATAACGTATAACGTAAAACATATAACGTATAACGTACAACGTATAATGTATAACGTATAACGTATAACGCATAACGTATAACGTATAACGTATAACGTATAATGTTAAACGTATAACGTTTAACGTATAACGTATAACGTATAACGTATAACGTATAACGTATAACGTATAACGTATAACGTATAACGTATAACGTATAACGTATAACGTATAACGTATAACGTACATCGTGTAACGTGTAACGTATAACGTATAACGTATAACGTACAACGTATAACGTATAACGTTAAACATATAACGTATAACGTATAACGTATAACGTATAACGTATAACGTATAACGTATAACGTATAACGTATAACGTATAACGTATAACGTATAACGTATAACGTATAACGATAAACATATATCGTATAACGTATAACGTATAATGTATAACGTATAACGTACAACATACAACGTATAACGTATAACGTATAACGTATAACGTATAA
Source organism: Lasioglossum morio (assembly GCA_916610235.2). Classification (NCBI taxonomy): domain Eukaryota; kingdom Metazoa; phylum Arthropoda; class Insecta; order Hymenoptera; family Halictidae; genus Lasioglossum; species Lasioglossum morio. Next base: position 18,042 of record CAKAJA020000352.1, read on the forward strand.
CGTATAACGTATAACGTATAACGTATAACGTATAACGTATAACGTATAACGTATAACGTATAACGTATAACGTATAACGTATAACGTATAACGTATAACGTATAACGTATAACGTATAACGTATAACGTATAACGTATAACGTATAACGTATAACGTATAACGTATAACGTATAACGTATAACGTATAACGTATAACGTATAACGTATAACGTATAACGTATAACGTATAACGTATAACGTATAACGTATAACGTATAACGTATAACGTATATCGTATAACGTATAACGTATAATGTATAACGTATAACGTACAACATCCAACGTATAACGTATAACGTATAACGTATAACGTATAACGTATAACGTATAACGTATAACGTTAAACGTATAACGCATAACGTATAACGTATAACGTATAACGTATAACGTATAACGTATAACGTATAACGTATAACGTATAACGTATAACGTATAACGTATAACGTATAACGTATAACGTATAACGTATAACGTATAACGTATAAACGTATAACGTATAACGTATAACGTATAACGTATAACGTATAACGTATAACGTATAACGTATAACGTATAACGTATAACGTATAACGTATAACGTATAACGTATAACGTATAACGTATAACGTATAACGTATAACGTATAACGTATAACGTATAACGTATAACGTATAACGTATAACGTATAACGTACAACGTACAACGTACAACGTACAACGTATAACGTATAACGTACAACGTACAACGTATAACGTATAACGTACAACGTACAACGTATAACGTATAACGTATAACGTATAACGTATAACGTATAACCTATAACGTATAACGTATAACGTATAACGTATAACGTATAACGTATAACGTATAACGTATAACGTATAACGTATAACGTATAACGTATAACGTATAACGTATAACGTATAACGTATAACGTATAACGTATAACGTATAACGTATAACGTATAACGTATAACGTATAACGTATAACGTATAACGTATAACGTATAACGTATAACGTATAACGTATAACGTATAACGTATAACGTATAACGTATAACGTATAACGTATAACGTATAACGTATAACGTATAACGTATAACGTATAACGTATAACGTATAACGTATAACGTATAACGTATAACGTATAACGTATAACGTATAACGTATAACGTATAACGTATAACGTATAACGTATAACGTATAACGTATAACGTATAACGTATAACGTATAACGTATAACGTATAACGTATAACGTATAACGTATAACGTATAACGTATAACGTATAACGTATAACGTATAACGTATAACGTATAACGTATAACGTATAACGTATAACGTATAACGTATAACGTATAACGTATAAACGTATAACGTATAACGTATAACGTATAACGTATAACGTATAACGTATAACGTATAACGCGTAACGTATAACGTGTAACGTATAACGTATAACGTATAAGTATAACGTATAACGTACATCGTGTAACGTATAAC
>CAKAJA020000353.1:5000-7500 GCA_916610235.2 Lasioglossum morio
GTGCTTTTCCGAGAGGACCGGTCGCGTGACGCTCCGACTAAAGCCTATGCACCACGACTTCCCGACGATGACACCCTACTCTCTGTGTGGCCCAATAGTGCGCGCAGACGAGCGTGGGACGAAGAACTTCGGGGATGATCGCGCGTGTACGGCCGCAGAGAGGAACGCCGCCGATTCGTGAGTTCGCTTGTATCGGAATCGCATTCGTTTCCTCGTGCACACAACCAAACATTTTATAGAAATGTGTTTATCGAGAAGAGAGGACCGGCTCGTGATGCTCGCTTTTAAAGCAGTCGTGAGTCTGACACCCTACTCCGTGCCGTGTGGCCCAATAGTGCGCACCACGTGAGCTTGGGACGAATGACCGCTGCCAGAGCCGGCTGTGAAGTCCCTCCGTTCTCACATTTCGAATAAAAGAAAAATAGAGGAGAGGAAAATGTTTCTCTGGATCCAGTATCCGGGATGTGTCTCTCTACGAGAGATCCCCGTCGTTTCACAGAGAATAAAATTCCTCTCCGCGTTTTCCACGTTACATAGGCTTTTCAATGTACTGTTCGCCCGGCCGTCAGATACTCGCTAGTCTCGCGGGTATTCTGACGGTTTTATTTTTCCGTTTCTACGGACGACGACAGTGTCGTTCTTAAAACGACGCCTGAATCTCCTTCGCGCGCTGGTTGGAGCTTTCAGGTATCGGCGTTCTTTTACGAACCGCAGAACAAGAGACATAACATATATTGATTATAAATCAAAAATATATACGATTACCCTGAACGGTGGATCACTTGGCTCGTGGGTCGATGAAGAACGCAGCTAATTGCGCGTCAACGTGTGAACTGCAGGACACATGAACATCGACATTTCGAACGCACATTGCGGTCCACGGATACAATTCCTGGACCACGCCTGGCTGAGGGTCGTTTACGTAACCAAATACTGCTTGCGTTGCTCTTGTAAGTCCCCGCCGTCGCTTACCTCTCCAAAAGTATATTTGGAGGGCGCAAAGAGCGTTTCTGAGTCGGGTTGCAAAGATGCGTACGTACGAGCGATAGATGGGCGTTTCGTCGGCGTTTGCCGCGGTTCGGTGAAAATTGCTGATTTCGCATTGCGTCTTAGACAACAGAGATAGAGTTTGTCAAAGTTTCTTCCACGAGAAGCGAAGTAGGGATTGGTATTTCTTACGTTCGAACTTGCGTGAGTGTTTTACGGTGTCGTGAGTCGTTATATACGACCGCCCGTAGGCACCGCTTCGACTTAGGATCTCCAAATCTCTCACCTTCTCTAGCGAGAAACGATTCGCCTTGCGAGAGAAAGCCGTTATCACTCTTGAACATTTAACGCGCTCCCGACGTCGCCTGAAATGATGCGTATACGAAAGACGCGTAGAAAATATATAAAAGAGTCTCAAGAGACTACAGAGATGGACACACAAAAATATGAAAGAGAAAAGGAATACTGTTGTGGCACACACAGTGTGTTTGTGTGTGAGTGTGTGTGTCGTGTGCAATATTATAAGCCCCAGGGAGAGAATATGCCTGTGCGTGGATGCGTTTCTCTGAGAACACTCTACTTATGGCGGAGGGTCGTCGTTGTGTCAAGCAACACAGCGATATTTCGACAAACATATATATTACAACCTTCGAGTCTTCGAGGGAGAGAGTGAGAAGAAAAGAAGACACAAACAGTGGTCTCTCGTTTTCTACGAACGCTTTGATGTTCGATGGACAGCGGAGCAACGAGCGCAGCAATGTGCGGGATGAGCACGTCGTACTTGATCGGGTCGGAATTATTCCCCGTCGTCGACGTGTCCTCGCTAATCTGTGAAGATTGCCATTCCATCGCCACGTTCGTTGAATCGGTATTCAACTTCTCTCCAGCTCTCTCGATGGGTCTCTTTGGTTTTATGTGAGAAGAGATATCGTCTTGTGTTTGTGCGCGCAACGTTTCTGCACCCCCGTGATGAAAGTAAGAGAAGAGAAATCCCACCGGGTTATATGTATTATAACTTTTATAATATATATACTCCTCTATTGGCGAGGCTTTTTCGAACGATTGATTGTCACACGACTACAAGACACACCACACACGTTATATTACACACTTGTGTTCACGCACGGAACAGCACCGCAGGGAGAAAGATAATTTACAAAAGAATTAACCCCTTTGTCGGTCGCCCCATGTCTTTTCTTTTTCTTCGTTTTTGTCGATTCGTGTGGAACCGCGCGATCTTGTCGGTCGTCCAGTCCCCGGAAGTTCTTTTCGACGGACGTTAAAGTTAACCGGCACAGATCGTCTAGCGAGAGTTTCCGATCGACGAGCAAAACGAAGAAAAGAAGTTTTAAGACACTTTGGTGTGGCGCTTAAGGCATATTGGTTTTCTTGTATATATATTATCTTCTCTTCTGTCGTGTAGTGTTGTTTCGTTTTCTTTTTTTTTCTTTTTTTTTTGTGCTCTGTACGTTTTCGCGAGTACTACTTTTTTTTTACGCTCTTTCGTAGAAAC
>CAKAJA020000353.1:12500-38869 GCA_916610235.2 Lasioglossum morio
CAACCGATGCGAACAGTCTTAATGTATCTCAGCAGCAATTGCTGTACAAACAATTTATTTCCATGCAGAGAGAAAGTGAGAGAGCGAGAAGAACACAACAACATCGCGTAGCAACGACGATCCACCGAATCGACCGTACTTATCCAAGGGATTTCGTGTAGACACGAAGAATTTCAAAGTGCTAGCGGCGTATTACTTTCGCTTCCAGCGGCGTATTGTTTTCCATTCTGGCGGCGTATTGCTTTCGCTTCCAGCGGCGTATTGCTTTCAATTCTGGCGGCGTATTGCTTTCGCTTCCAGCGGCGTATTGCCTCTCATTCTAGCGGCGTATTGCTTTCGCTTCCAGCGGCGTATTGCTTTCAATTCTGGCGGCGTATTGCTTTCAATTCTGGCGGCGTATTGCCTCTCATTCTAGCGGCGTATTGCTTTCGCTTCCAGCGGCGTATTGCCTCTCATTCTAGCGGCGTATTGCTTTCGCTTCCAGCGGCGTATTGCTTTCGCTTCCAGCGGCGTATTGCCTCTCATTCTGGCGGCGTATTGCTTTCGCTTCCAGCGGCGTATTGCCTCTCATTCTAGCGGCGTATTGCTTTCGCTTCCAGCGGCGTATTGCTTTCAATTCTGGCGGCGTATTGCTTTCAATTCTGGCGGCGTATTGCCTCTCATTCTAGCGGCGTATTGCTTTCGCTTCCAGCGGCGTATTGCCTCTCATTCTAGCGGCGTATTGCTTTCGCTTCCAGCGGCGTATTGCTTTCGCTTCCAGCGGCGTATTGCCTCTCATTCTGGCGGCGTATTGCTTTCGCTTCCAGCGGCGTATTGCCTCTCATTCTAGCGGCGTATTGCTTTCGCTTCCAGCGGCGTATTGCCTCTCATTCTAGCGGCGTATTGCTTTCGCTTCCAGCGGCGTATTGCCTCTCATTCTGGCGGCGTATTGCTTTCGCTTCCAGCGGCGTATTGCTTTCGCTTCCAGCGGCGTATTGCCTCTCATTCTGGCGGCGTATTGCTTTCGCTTCCAGCGGCGTATTGCTTTCGCTTCCAGCGGCGTATTGCTTTCGCTTCCAGCGGCGTATTGCCTCTCATTCTGGCGGCGTATTGCTTTCGCTTCCAGCGGCGTATTGCCTCTCATTCTGGCGGCGTATTGCCTTCGCTTCCAGCGGCGTATTGCCTCTCATTATAGCGGCGTATTGCCACAGTTTTGGAGGCGTATTGCCTCCAATTCTACCGGCGTATAGCCAGAGTTCTAGAAGCATATTGCCAGAATTTTCGCAGCATATTTTTCTTACTTACTGCGTCATATTGAATCAGACGGCAGATGCATTTTACATTATTTTAACAATGTAACTCCAGTAACAAAACAAATTACCGGCATTCGCATTATATCTGTAAATAATTCATTCGATTTAAACGTAAAAATTAAAGAATTAATTTTTTAAACTAATTCTAAGATACAAATAAAACAATATTTGACATATTGCATTAATTCACATAATAATTTGTTATTTTAAAGCATACAAAGCGTGCCCAACCGGCATCCTGATACTCTCGCAAATCCACCAAATCGGTTTCTAAGAAAAAAAAAAGTAGGGACAGAGGGAATCTCGTTAATCCACTTCTGCCGAGCGCAAACATGTTCAGGAAGTATCACCCTAATAGTACAGACCAAAATTAACTCCCGCCGTTTACCCGCGGTTTTTTCAAAACGCAAATAAGTACACGATGACTTGTAACTCCGTACATTATTTCAATTTTTCTCGAAAAATACTGATCCGAGAGCGTTCAAACTTCGTAAAACTGCATTAAACGCGGTATTATACAGGGATCTAACATTTAGAATCGTCCGAAACAGCCAGGAAAAAAGTTTACTCTTGATCGGTTTCTAAGAAAAAATAAAAAATAGGGTGTGGGAATTTCGTTAATCCACTTCTGCCGAGCGCAAACATGTTCAGGAAGTATCACCCTAATAGTACAGACCAAAATTAACTCCCGCCGTTTACCCGCGGTTTTTTCAAAACGCAAATAAGTACACGATGACTTGTAACTCCGTACATTATTTCAATTTTTCTCGAAAAATACTGATCCGAGAGCGTTGAAACTTCGTAAAACTGCATTAAACGCGGTATTATACAGGGATCTAACATTTAGAATCGTGCGAAACAGCCAGGAAAAAAGTTTACTCTTGACGCGGGGACTTGGAAAATTTTCGCTCGAGCTCCGTCGCTTCGTCCAACCGACGCGCCAGAACGCTCTTCGCGAGTCGCTCGATCGTCCGACTAGATGACCCGCTCGAGGGTTATTTCGATTTTTCTCGAAAAATACTCATCCGAGAGCGTTGAAACTTCGTAAAACTGCATTAAACGCAGTATTATACAGGGATCTAACATTTAGAATCGTCCGAAACAGCCAGGAAAAAAGTTTACTCTTGACGCGGGGACTTGGTAAAATTTCGCTCGAGCTCCGTCGCCTCGTCCAACCGACGCGCCAGAACGCCCTTCGCGAGACGCTCGGTCGTCCGACTAGATGACCCGCTCGACGGTTATTTCGATTTTTCTCGAAAAATACTCATCCGAGTGCGTTGAAACTTCGTAAAACTGCATTAAACGCGGTATTATACAGGGATCTAACATTTAGAATCGTGCGAAACAGCCAGGAAAAAAGTTTACTCTTGACGCGGGGACTTGGAAAAATTTCGCTCGACCTCCGTCGCTTCGTCCAACCGACGCGCCAGAACGCTCCTCGCGAGTCGCTCGATCGTTCGACTAGATGACCCGCTCGACGGTTATTTCGATTTTTCTCGAAAAATACTCATCCGAGAGCGTTGAAACTTCGAAAAACTGCATTAAACGCGGTATTATACAGGGATCTAACATTTAGAATCGTGCGAAACAGCCAGGAAAAAAGTTTACTCTTGACGCTGGGACTTGGAAAATTTTCGCTCGAGCTCCGTCGCTTCGTCCAACCGACGCGCCAGAACGCTCTTCGCGAGTCGCTCGATCGTCCGACTAGATGACCCGCTCGAGGGTTATTTCGATTTTTCTCGAAAAATACTCATCCGAGAGCGTTGAAACTTCGAAAAACTGCATTAAACGCGGTATTATAGAGGGATCTAACGTTTAGAATCGTGCGAAACAGCCAGGAAAAAAGTTTACTCTTGACGCGGGGACTTGGTAAAATTTCGCTCGAGCTCCGTCGCCTCGTCCAACCGACGCGCCAGAACGCACTTCGCGAGACGCTCGGTCGTCCGACTAGATGACCCGCTCGAGGGTTATTTCGATTTTTCTCGAAAAATACTCATCCGAGAGCGTTGAAACTTCGTAAAACTGCATTAAACGCGGTATTATACAGGGATCTAACATTTAGAATCGTGCGAAACAGCCAGGAAAAAAGTTTACTCTTGACGCGGGGACTTGGTAAAATTTCGCTCGAGCTCCGTCGCCTCGTCCAACCGACGCGCCAGAACGCCCTTCGCGAGACGCTCGGTCGTCCGACTAGATGACCCGCTCGACGGTTATTTCGATTTTTCTCGAAAAATACTCATCCGAGAGCGTTGAAACTTCGAAAAACTGCATTAAACGCGGTATTATACGGGGATCTAACATTTAGAATCGTCCGAAACAGCCAGGAAAAAAGTTTACTCTTGACGCTGGGACTTGGAAAATTTTCGCTCGAGCTCCGTCGCTTCGTCCAACCGACGCGCCAGAACGCTCTTCGCGAGTCGCTCGATCGTCCGACTAGATGACCCGCTCGAGGGTTATTTCGATTTTTCTCGAAAAATACTCATCCGAGAGCGTTGAAACTTCGAAAAACTGCATTAAACGCGGTATTATACGGGGATCTAACATTTAGAATCGTCCGAAACAGCCAGGAAAAAAGTTTACTCTTGACGCTGGGACTTGGAAAATTTTCGCTCGAGCTCCGTCGCTTCGTCCAACCGACGCGCCAGAACGCTCTTCGCGAGTCGCTCGATCGTCCGACTAGATGACACGCTCGAGGGTTATTTCGATTTTTCTCGAAAAATACTCATCCGAGAGCGTTGAAACTTCGAAAAACTGCATTAAACGCGGTATTATAGAGGGATCTAACGTTTAGAATCGTGCGAAACAGCCAGGAAAAAAGTTTACTCTTGACGCGGGGACTTGGTAAAATTTCGCTCGAGCTCCGTCGCCTCGTCCAACCGACGCGCCAGAACGCACTTCGCGAGACGCTCGGTCGTCCGACTAGATGACCCGCTCGAGGGTTATTTCGATTTTTCTCGAAAAATACTCATCCGAGAGCGTTGAAACTTCGTAAAACTGCATTAAACGCGGTATTATACAGGGATCTAACATTTAGAATCGTGCGAAACAGCCAGGAAAAAAGTTTACTCTTGACGCGGGGACTTGGTAAAATTTCGCTCGAGCTCCGTCGCCTCGTCCAACCGACGCGCCAGAACGCCCTTCGCGAGACGCTCGGTCGTCCGACTAGATGACCCGCTCGACGGTTATTTCGATTTTTCTCGAAAAATACTCATCCGAGAGCGTTGAAACTTCGTAAAACTGCATTAAACGCGGTATTATACGGGGATCTAACATTTAGAATCGTCCGAAACAGCCAGGAAAAAAGTTTACTCTTGACGCGGGGACTTGGTAAAATTTCGCTCGAGCTCCGTCGCCTCGTCCAACCGACGCGCCAGAACGCCCTTCGCGAGACGCTCGGTCGTCCGACTAGATGACCCGCTCGACGGTTATTTCGATTTTTCTCGAAAAATACTCATCCGAGTGCGTTGAAACTTCGTAAAACTGCATTAAACGCGGTATTATACAGGGATCTAACATTTAGAATCGTGCGAAACAGCCAGGAAAAAAGTTTACTCTTGACGCGGGGACTTGGAAAAATTTCGCTCGACCTCCGTCGCTTCGTCCAACCGACGCGCCAGAACGCTCCTCGCGAGTCGCTCGATCGTTCGACTAGATGACCCGCTCGACGGTTATTTCGATTTTTCTCGAAAAATACTCATCCGAGAGCGTTGAAACTTCGAAAAACTGCATTAAACGCGGTATTATACAGGGATCTAACATTTAGAATCGTGCGAAACAGCCAGGAAAAAAGTTTACTCTTGACGCTGGGACTTGGAAAATTTTCGCTCGAGCTCCGTCGCTTCGTCCAACCGACGCGCCAGAACGCTCTTCGCGAGTCGCTCGATCGTCCGACTAGATGACCCGCTCGAGGGTTATTTCGATTTTTCTCGAAAAATACTCATCCGAGAGCGTTGAAACTTCGAAAAACTGCATTAAACGCGGTATTATAGAGGGATCTAACGTTTAGAATCGTGCGAAACAGCCAGGAAAAAAGTTTACTCTTGACGCGGGGACTTGGTAAAATTTCGCTCGAGCTCCGTCGCCTCGTCCAACCGACGCGCCAGAACGCACTTCGCGAGACGCTCGGTCGTCCGACTAGATGACCCGCTCGAGGGTTATTTCGATTTTTCTCGAAAAATACTCATCCGAGAGCGTTGAAACTTCGTAAAACTGCATTAAACGCGGTATTATACAGGGATCTAACATTTAGAATCGTGCGAAACAGCCAGGAAAAAAGTTTACTCTTGACGCGGGGACTTGGTAAAATTTCGCTCGAGCTCCGTCGCCTCGTCCAACCGACGCGCCAGAACGCCCTTCGCGAGACGCTCGGTCGTCCGACTAGATGACCCGCTCGACGGTTATTTCGATTTTTCTCGAAAAATACTCATCCGAGAGCGTTGAAACTTCGAAAAACTGCATTAAACGCGGTATTATACGGGGATCTAACATTTAGAATCGTCCGAAACAGCCAGGAAAAAAGTTTACTCTTGACGCTGGGACTTGGAAAATTTTCGCTCGAGCTCCGTCGCTTCGTCCAACCGACGCGCCAGAACGCTCTTCGCGAGTCGCTCGATCGTCCGACTAGATGACCCGCTCGAGGGTTATTTCGATTTTTCTCGAAAAATACTCATCCGAGAGCGTTGAAACTTCGAAAAACTGCATTAAACGCGGTATTATACGGGGATCTAACATTTAGAATCGTCCGAAACAGCCAGGAAAAAAGTTTACTCTTGACGCTGGGACTTGGAAAATTTTCGCTCGAGCTCCGTCGCTTCGTCCAACCGACGCGCCAGAACGCTCTTCGCGAGTCGCTCGATCGTCCGACTAGATGACCCGCTCGAGGGTTATTTCGATTTTTCTCGAAAAATACTCATCCGAGAGCGTTGAAACTTCGAAAAACTGCATTAAACGCGGTATTATAGAGGGATCTAACGTTTAGAATCGTGCGAAACAGCCAGGAAAAAAGTTTACTCTTGACGCGGGGACTTGGTAAAATTTCGCTCGAGCTCCGTCGCCTCGTCCAACCGACGCGCCAGAACGCCCTTCGCGAGACGCTCGGTCGTCCGACTAGATGACCCGCTCGACGGTTATTTCGATTTTTCTCGAAAAATACTCATCCGAGAGCGTTGAAACTTCGAAAAACTGCATTAAACGCGGTATTATACGGGGATCTAACATTTAGAATCGTCCGAAACAGCCAGGAAAAAAGTTTACTCTTGACGCTGGGACTTGGAAAATTTTCGCTCGAGCTCCGTCGCTTCGTCCAACCGACGCGCCAGAACGCTCTTCGCGAGTCGCTCGATCGTCCGACTAGATGACCCGCTCGAGGGTTATTTCGATTTTTCTCGAAAAATACTCATCCGAGAGCGTTGAAACTTCGAAAAACTGCATTAAACGCGGTATTATACGGGGATCTAACATTTAGAATCGTCCGAAACAGCCAGGAAAAAAGTTTACTCTTGACGCTGGGACTTGGAAAATTTTCGCTCGAGCTCCGTCGCTTCGTCCAACCGACGCGCCAGAACGCTCTTCGCGAGTCGCTCGATCGTCCGACTAGATGACCCGCTCGAGGGTTATTTCGATTTTTCTCGAAAAATACTCATCCGAGAGCGTTGAAACTTCGAAAAACTGCATTAAACGCGGTATTATAGAGGGATCTAACGTTTAGAATCGTGCGAAACAGCCAGGAAAAAAGTTTACTCTTGACGCGGGGACTTGGTAAAATTTCGCTCGAGCTCCGTCGCCTCGTCCAACCGACGCGCCAGAACGCACTTCGCGAGACGCTCGGTCGTCCGACTAGATGACCCGCTCGAGGGTTATTTCGATTTTTCTCGAAAAATACTCATCCGAGAGCGTTGAAACTTCGAAAAACTGCATTAAACGCGGTATTATACAGGGATCTAACATTTAGAATCGTGCGAAACAGCCAGGAAAAAAGTTTACTCTTGACGCGGGGACTTGGAAAAATTTCGCTCGAGCTCCGTCGCCTCGTCCAACCGACGCGCCAGAACGCACTTCGCGAGTCGCTCGATCGTCCGACTAGATGACCCGCTCGACGGTTATTTCGATTTTTCTCGAAAAATACTCATCCGAGAGCGTTGAAACTTCGTAAAACTGCATTAAACGCGGTATTATACAGGGATCTAACATTTAGAATCGTGCGAAACAGCCAGGAAAAAAAGTTTACTCTTGCCGCGGGGACTTGGAAAATTTTCGCTCGAGCTCCGTCGCCTCGTCCAACCGACGCGCCAGAACGCACTTCGCGAGACGCTCGGTCGTCCGACTAGATGACCCGCTGGAGGGTTATTTCGATTTTTCTCGAAAAATACTCATCCGAGAGCGTTGAAACTTCGTAAAACTGCATTAAACGCGGTATTATACAGGGATCTAACATTTAGAATCGTGCGAAACAGCCAGGAAAAAAGTTTACTCTTGACGCGGGGACTTGGAAAAATTTCGCTCGAGCTCCGTCGCTTCGTCCAACCGACGCGCCAGAACGCCCTTCGCGAGACGCTCGGTCGTCCGACTAGATGACCCGCTCGACGGTTATTTCGATTTTTCTCGAAAAATACTCATCCGAGAGCGTTGAAACTTCGAAAAACTGCATTAAACGCGGTATTATACGGGGATCTAACATTTAGAATCGTGCGAAACAGCCAGGAAAAAAGTTTACTCTTGACGCTGGGACTTGGAAAATTTTCGCTCGAGCTCCGTCGCTTCGTCCAACCGACGCGCCAGAACGCTCTTCGCGAGTCGCTCGATCGTCCGACTAGATGACCCGCTCGAGGGTTATTTCGATTTTTCTCGAAAAATACTCATCCGAGAGCGTTGAAACTTCGAAAAACTGCATTAAACGCGGTATTATAGAGGGATCTAACGTTTAGAATCGTGCGAAACAGCCAGGAAAAAAGTTTACTCTTGACGCGGGGACTTGGTAAAATTTCGCTCGAGCTCCGTCGCCTCGTCCAACCGACGCGCCAGAACGCACTTCGCGAGACGCTCGGTCGTCCGACTAGATGACCCGCTCGAGGGTTATTTCGATTTTTCTCGAAAAATACTCATCCGAGAGCGTTGAAACTTCGTAAAACTGCATTAAACGCGGTATTATACAGGGATCTAACATTTAGAATCGTGCGAAACAGCCAGGAAAAAAGTTTACTCTTGACGCGGGGACTTGGTAAAATTTCGCTCGAGCTCCGTCGCCTCGTCCAACCGACGCGCCAGAACGCCCTTCGCGAGACGCTCGGTCGTCCGACTAGATGACCCGCTCGACGGTTATTTCGATTTTTCTCGAAAAATACTCATCCGAGAGCGTTGAAACTTCGAAAAACTGCATTAAACGCGGTATTATACGGGGATCTAACATTTAGAATCGTCCGAAACAGCCAGGAAAAAAGTTTACTCTTGACGCTGGGACTTGGAAAATTTTCGCTCGAGCTCCGTCGCTTCGTCCAACCGACGCGCCAGAACGCTCTTCGCGAGTCGCTCGATCGTCCGACTAGATGACCCGCTCGAGGGTTATTTCGATTTTTCTCGAAAAATACTCATCCGAGAGCGTTGAAACTTCGAAAAACTGCATTAAACGCGGTATTATACGGGGATCTAACATTTAGAATCGTCCGAAACAGCCAGGAAAAAAGTTTACTCTTGACGCTGGGACTTGGAAAATTTTCGCTCGAGCTCCGTCGCTTCGTCCAACCGACGCGCCAGAACGCTCTTCGCGAGTCGCTCGATCGTCCGACTAGATGACCCGCTCGAGGGTTATTTCGATTTTTCTCGAAAAATACTCATCCGAGAGCGTTGAAACTTCGAAAAACTGCATTAAACGCGGTATTATAGAGGGATCTAACGTTTAGAATCGTGCGAAACAGCCAGGAAAAAAGTTTACTCTTGACGCGGGGACTTGGTAAAATTTCGCTCGAGCTCCGTCGCCTCGTCCAACCGACGCGCCAGAACGCACTTCGCGAGACGCTCGGTCGTCCGACTTTATGACCCGCTCGAGGGTTATTTCGATTTTTCTCGAAAAATACTCATCCGAGAGCGTTGAAACTTCGTAAAACTGCATTAAACGCGGTATTATACAGGGATCTAACATTTAGAATCGTGCGAAACAGCCAGGAAAAAAGTTTACTCTTGACGCGGGGACTTGGTAAAATTTCGCTCGAGCTCCGTCGCCTCGTCCAACCGACGCGCCAGAACGCCCTTCGCGAGACGCTCGGTCGTCCGACTAGATGACCCGCTCGACGGTTATTTCGATTTTTCTCGAAAAATACTCATCCGAGAGCGTTGAAACTTCGAAAAACTGCATTAAACGCGGTATTATACGGGGATCTAACATTTAGAATCGTCCGAAACAGCCAGGAAAAAAGTTTACTCTTGACGCGGGGACTTGGTAAAATTTCGCTCGAGCTCCGTCGCCTCGTCCAACCGACGCGCCAGAACGCCCTTCGCGAGACGCTCGGTCGTCCGACTAGATGACCCGCTCGACGGTTATTTCGATTTTTCTCGAAAAATACTCATCCGAGTGCGTTGAAACTTCGTAAAACTGCATTAAACGCGGTATTATACAGGGATCTAACATTTAGAATCGTGCGAAACAGCCAGGAAAAAAGTTTACTCTTGACGCGGGGACTTGGAAAAATTTCGCTCGACCTCCGTCGCTTCGTCCAACCGACGCGCCAGAACGCTCCTCGCGAGTCGCTCGATCGTTCGACTAGATGACCCGCTCGACGGTTATTTCGATTTTTCTCGAAAAATACTCATCCGAGAGCGTTGAAACTTCGAAAAACTGCATTAAACGCGGTATTATACAGGGATCTAACATTTAGAATCGTGCGAAACAGCCAGGAAAAAAGTTTACTCTTGACGCTGGGACTTGGAAAATTTTCGCTCGAGCTCCGTCGCTTCGTCCAACCGACGCGCCAGAACGCTCTTCGCGAGTCGCTCGATCGTCCGACTAGATGACCCGCTCGAGGGTTATTTCGATTTTTCTCGAAAAATACTCATCCGAGAGCGTTGAAACTTCGAAAAACTGCATTAAACGCGGTATTATACGGGGATCTAACATTTAGAATCGTCCGAAACAGCCAGGAAAAAAGTTTACTCTTGACGCTGGGACTTGGAAAATTTTCGCTCGAGCTCCGTCGCTTCGTCCAACCGACGCGCCAGAACGCTCTTCGCGAGTCGCTCGATCGTCCGACTAGATGACCCGCTCGAGGGTTATTTCGATTTTTCTCGAAAAATACTCATCCGAGAGCGTTGAAACTTCGAAAAACTGCATTAAACGCGGTATTATACGGGGATCTAACATTTAGAATCGTCCGAAACAGCCAGGAAAAAAGTTTACTCTTGACGCTGGGACTTGGAAAATTTTCGCTCGAGCTCCGTCGCTTCGTCCAACCGACGCGCCAGAACGCTCTTCGCGAGTCGCTCGATCGTCCGACTAGATGACCCGCTCGAGGGTTATTTCGATTTTTCTCGAAAAATACTCATCCGAGAGCGTTGAAACTTCGAAAAACTGCATTAAACGCGGTATTATAGAGGGATCTAACGTTTAGAATCGTGCGAAACAGCCAGGAAAAAAGTTTACTCTTGACGCGGGGACTTGGTAAAATTTCGCTCGAGCTCCGTCGCCTCGTCCAACCGACGCGCCAGAACGCACTTCGCGAGACGCTCGGTCGTCCGACTAGATGACCCGCTCGAGGGTTATTTCGATTTTTCTCGAAAAATACTCATCCGAGAGCGTTGAAACTTCGTAAAACTGCATTAAACGCGGTATTATACAGGGATCTAACATTTAGAATCGTGCGAAACAGCCAGGAAAAAAGTTTACTCTTGACGCGGGGACTTGGTAAAATTTCGCTCGAGCTCCGTCGCCTCGTCCAACCGACGCGCCAGAACGCCCTTCGCGAGACGCTCGGTCGTCCGACTAGATGACCCGCTCGACGGTTATTTCGATTTTTCTCGAAAAATACTCATCCGAGAGCGTTGAAACTTCGAAAAACTGCATTAAACGCGGTATTATACGGGGATCTAACATTTAGAATCGTCCGAAACAGCCAGGAAAAAAGTTTACTCTTGACGCGGGGACTTGGTAAAATTTCGCTCGAGCTCCGTCGCCTCGTCCAACCGACGCGCCAGAACGCCCTTCGCGAGACGCTCGGTCGTCCGACTAGATGACCCGCTCGACGGTTATTTCGATTTTTCTCGAAAAATACTCATCCGAGTGCGTTGAAACTTCGTAAAACTGCATTAAACGCGGTATTATACAGGGATCTAACATTTAGAATCGTGCGAAACAGCCAGGAAAAAAGTTTACTCTTGACGCGGGGACTTGGAAAAATTTCGCTCGACCTCCGTCGCTTCGTCCAACCGACGCGCCAGAACGCTCCTCGCGAGTCGCTCGTTCGTTCGACTAGATGACCCGCTCGACGGTTATTTCGATTTTTCTCGAAAAATACTCATCCGAGAGCGTTGAAACTTCGAAAAACTGCATTAAACGCGGTATTATACAGGGATCTAACATTTAGAATCGTGCGAAACAGCCAGGAAAAAAGTTTACTCTTGACGCTGGGACTTGGAAAATTTTCGCTCGAGCTCCGTCGCTTCGTCCAACCGACGCGCCAGAACGCTCTTCGCGAGTCGCTCGATCGTCCGACTAGATGACCCGCTCGAGGGTTATTTCGATTTTTCTCGAAAAATACTCATCCGAGAGCGTTGAAACTTCGAAAAACTGCATTAAACGCGGTATTATAGAGGGATCTAACGTTTAGAATCGTGCGAAACAGCCAGGAAAAAAGTTTACTCTTGACGCGGGGACTTGGTAAAATTTCGCTCGAGCTCCGTCGCCTCGTCCAACCGACGCGCCAGAACGCACTTCGCGAGACGCTCGGTCGTCCGACTAGATGACCCGCTCGAGGGTTATTTCGATTTTTCTCGAAAAATACTCATCCGAGAGCGTTGAAACTTCGTAAAACTGCATTAAACGCGGTATTATACAGGGATCTAACATTTAGAATCGTGCGAAACAGCCAGGAAAAAAGTTTACTCTTGACGCGGGGACTTGGTAAAATTTCGCTCGAGCTCCGTCGCCTCGTCCAACCGACGCGCCAGAACGCCCTTCGCGAGACGCTCGGTCGTCCGACTAGATGACCCGCTCGACGGTTATTTCGATTTTTCTCGAAAAATACTCATCCGAGAGCGTTGAAACTTCGAAAAACTGCATTAAACGCGGTATTATACGGGGATCTAACATTTAGAATCGTCCGAAACAGCCAGGAAAAAAGTTTACTCTTGACGCTGGGACTTGGAAAATTTTCGCTCGAGCTCCGTCGCTTCGTCCAACCGACGCGCCAGAACGCTCTTCGCGAGTCGCTCGATCGTCCGACTAGATGACCCGCTCGAGGGTTATTTCGATTTTTCTCGAAAAATACTCATCCGAGAGCGTTGAAACTTCGAAAAACTGCATTAAACGCGGTATTATACGGGGATCTAACATTTAGAATCGTCCGAAACAGCCAGGAAAAAAGTTTACTCTTGACGCTGGGACTTGGAAAATTTTCGCTCGAGCTCCGTCGCTTCGTCCAACCGACGCGCCAGAACGCTCTTCGCGAGTCGCTCGATCGTCCGACTAGATGACCCGCTCGAGGGTTATTTCGATTTTTCTCGAAAAATACTCATCCGAGAGCGTTGAAACTTCGAAAAACTGCATTAAACGCGGTATTATAGAGGGATCTAACGTTTAGAATCGTGCGAAACAGCCAGGAAAAAAGTTTACTCTTGACGCGGGGACTTGGTAAAATTTCGCTCGAGCTCCGTCGCCTCGTCCAACCGACGCGCCAGAACGCACTTCGCGAGACGCTCGGTCGTCCGACTAGATGACCCGCTCGAGGGTTATTTCGATTTTTCTCGAAAAATACTCATCCGAGAGCGTTGAAACTTCGAAAAACTGCATTAAACGCGGTATTATACAGGGATCTAACATTTAGAATCGTGCGAAACAGCCAGGAAAAAAGTTTACTCTTGACGCGGGGACTTGGAAAAATTTCGCTCGAGCTCCGTCGCCTCGTCCAACCGACGCGCCAGAACGCACTTCGCGAGTCGCTCGATCGTCCGACTAGATGACCCGCTCGAGGGTTATTTCGATTTTTCTCGAAAAATACTCATCCGAGAGCGTTGAAACTTCGTAAAACTGCATTAAACGCGGTATTATACAGGGATCTAACATTTAGAATCGTGCGAAACAGCCAGGAAAAAAGTTTACTCTTGCCGCGGGGACTTGGAAAATTTTCGCTCGAGCTCCGTCGCCTCGTCCAACCGACGCGCCAGAACGCACTTCGCGAGACGCTCGGTCGTCCGACTAGATGACCCGCTGGAGGGTTATTTCGATTTTTCTCGAAAAATACTCATCCGAGAGCGTTGAAACTTCGTAAAACTGCATTAAACGCGGTATTATACAGGGATCTAACATTTAGAATCGTGCGAAACAGCCAGGAAAAAAGTTTACTCTTGACGCGGGGACTTGGAAAAATTTCGCTCGAGCTCCGTCGCTTCGTCCAACCGACGCGCCAGAACGCCCTTCGCGAGACGCTCGGTCGTCCGACTAGATGACCCGCTCGACGGTTATTTCGATTTTTCTCGAAAAATACTCATCCGAGAGCGTTGAAACTTCGAAAAACTGCATTAAACGCGGTATTATACGGGGATCTAACATTTAGAATCGTCCGAAACAGCCAGGAAAAAAGTTTACTCTTGACGCTGGGACTTGGAAAATTTTCGCTCGAGCTCCGTCGCTTCGTCCAACCGACGCGCCAGAACGCTCTTCGCGAGTCGCTCGATCGTCCGACTAGATGACCCGCTCGAGGGTTATTTCGATTTTTCTCGAAAAATACTCATCCGAGAGCGTTGAAACTTCGAAAAACTGCATTAAACGCGGTATTATACGGGGATCTAACATTTAGAATCGTGCGAAACAGCCAGGAAAAAAGTTTACTCTTGACGCGGGGACTTGGAAAATTTTCGCTCGAGCTCCGTCGCTTCGTCCAACCGACGCGCCAGAACGCTCTTCGCGAGTCGCTCGATCGTCCGACTAGATGACCCGCTCGAGGGTTATTTCGATTTTTCTCGAAAAATACTCATCCGAGAGCGTTGAAACTTCGAAAAACTGCATTAAACGCGGTATTATAGAGGGATCTAACGTTTAGAATCGTGCGAAACAGCCAGGAAAAAAGTTTACTCTTGACGCGGGGACTTGGTAAAATTTCGCTCGAGCTCCGTCGCCTCGTCCAACCGACGCGCCAGAACGCACTTCGCGAGACGCTCGGTCGTCCGACTAGATGACCCGCTCGAGGGTTATTTCGATTTTTCTCGAAAAATACTCATCCGAGAGCGTTGAAACTTCGAAAAACTGCATTAAACGCGGTATTATACAGGGATCTAACATTTAGAATCGTGCGAAACAGCCAGGAAAAAAGTTTACTCTTGACGCGGGGACTTGGAAAAATTTCGCTCGAGCTCCGTCGCCTCGTCCAACCGACGCGCCAGAACGCACTTCGCGAGTCGCTCGATCGTCCGACTAGATGACCCGCTCGACGGTTATTTCGATTTTTCTCGAAAAATACTCATCCGAGAGCGTTGAAACTTCGTAAAACTGCATTAAACGCGGTATTATACAGGGATCTAACATTTAGAATCGTGCGAAACAGCCAGGAAAAAAGTTTACTCTTGCCGCGGGGACTTGGAAAATTTTCGCTCGAGCTCCGTCGCCTCGTCCAACCGACGCGCCAGAACGCACTTCGCGAGTCGCTCGATCGTTCGACTAGATGACCCGCTCGACGGTTATTTCGATTTTTCTCGAAAAATACTCATCCGAGAGCGTTGAAACTTCGAAAAACTGCATTAAACGCGGTATTATACAGGGATCTAACATGTAGAATCGTGCGAAACAGCCAGGAAAAAAGTTTACTCTTGACGCGGGGACTTGGAAAAATTTCGCTCGAGCTCCGTCGCCTCGTCCAACCGACGCGCCAGAACGCACTTCGCGAGTCGCTCGATCGTTCGACTAGATGACCCGCTCGACGGTTATTTCGATTTTTCTCGAAAAATACTCATCCGAGAGCGTTGAAACTTCGAAAAACTGCATTAAACGCGGTATTATACAGGGATCTAACATTTAGAATCGTGCGAAACAGCCAGGAAAAAAGTTTACTCTTGACGCGGGGACTTGGAAAATTTTCGCTCGAGCTCCGTAGCCTCGTCCAACCGACGCGCCAGAACCCACGTCGCGAGTCGCTCGATCTTCCGACTAGATGACCCGCTCGACGGTTATTTCGATTTTTCTCGAAAAATACTCATCCGAGAGCGTTGAAACTTCGAAAAACTGCATTAAACGCGGTATTATAGAGGGATCTAACGTTTAGAATCGTGCGAAACAGCCAGGAAAAAAGTTTACTCTTGACGCGGGGACTTGGTAAAATTTCGCTCGAGCTCCGTCGCCTCGTCCAACCGACGCGCCAGAACGCACTTCGCGAGTCGCTCGGTCGTCCGACTAGATGACCCGCTCGAGGGTTATTTCGATTTTTCTCGAAAAATACTCATCCGAGAGCGTTGAAACTTCGAAAAACTGCATTAAACGCGGTATTATACGGGGATCTAACATTTAGAATCGTCCGAAACAGCCAGGAAAAAAGTTTACTCTTGACGCTGGGACTTGGAAAATTTTCGCTCGAGCTCCGTCGCTTCGTCCAACCGACGCGCCAGAACGCTCTTCGCGAGTCGCTCGATCGTCCGACTAGATGACCCGCTCGAGGGTTATTTCGATTTTTCTCGAAAAATACTCATCCGAGAGCGTTGAAACTTCGAAAAACTGCATTAAACGCGGTATTATACAGGGATCTAACATTTAGAATCGTGCGAAACAGCCAGGAAAAAAGTTTACTCTTGACGCGGGGACTTGGAAAATTTTCGCTCGAGCTCCGTCGCTTCGTCCAACCGACGCGCCAGAACGCTCTTCGCGAGTCGCTCGATCGTCCGACTAGATGACCCGCTCGAGGGTTATTTCGATTTTTCTCGAAAAATACTCATCCGAGAGCGTTGAAACTTCGAAAAACTGCATTAAACGCGGTATTATACAGGGATCTAACATTTAGAATCGTGCGAAACAGCCAGGAAAAAAGTTTACTCTTGCCGCGGGGACTTGGAAAATTTTCGCTCGAGCTCCGTCGCCTCGTCCAACCGACGCGCCAGAACGCACTTCGCGAGTCGCTCGATCGTTCGACTAGATGACCCGCTCGACGGTTATTTCGATTTTTCTCGAAAAATACTCATCCGAGAGCGTTGAAACTTCGAAAAACTGCATTAAACGCGGTATTATACAGGGATCTAACATTTAGAATCGTGCGAAACAGCCAGGAAAAAAGTTTACTCTTGACGCGGGGACTTGGAAAAATTTCGCTCGAGCTCCGTCGCCTCGTCCAACCGACGCGCCAGAACGCACTTCGCGAGTCGCTCGATCGTTCGACTAGATGACCCGCTCGACGGTTATTTCGATTTTTCTCGAAAAATACTCATCCGAGAGCGTTGAAACTTCGAAAAACTGCATTAAACGCGGTATTATACAGGGATCTAACATTTAGAATCGTGCGAAACAGCCAGGAAAAAAGTTTACTCTTGACGCGGGGACTTGGAAAATTTTCGCTCGAGCTCCGTAGCCTCGTCCAACCGACGCGCCAGAACCCACGTCGCGAGTCGCTCGATCTTCCGACTAGATGACCCGCTCGACGGTTATTTCGATTTTTCTCGAAAAATACTCATCCGAGAGCGTTGAAACTTCGAAAAACTGCATTAAACGCGGTATTATAGAGGGATCTAACGTTTAGAATCGTGCGAAACAGCCAGGAAAAAAGTTTACTCTTGACGCGGGGACTTGGTAAAATTTCGCTCGAGCTCCGTCGCCTCGTCCAACCGACGCGCCAGAACGCACTTCGCGAGACGCTCGGTCGTCCGACTAGATGACCCGCTCGAGGGTTATTTCGATTTTTCTCGAAAAATACTCATCCGAGAGCGTTGAAACTTCGTAAAACTGCATTAAACGCGGTATTATACAGGGATCTAACATTTAGAATCGTGCGAAACAGCCAGGAAAAAAGTTTACTCTTGACGCGGGGACTTGGTAAAATTTCGCTCGAGCTCCGTCGCCTCGTCCAACCGACGCGCCAGAACGCACTTCGCGAGTCGCTCGATCGTCCGACTAGATGACCCGCTCGAGGGTTATTTCGATTTTTCTCGAAAAATACTCATCCGAGAGCGTTGAAACTTCGTAAAACTGCATTAAACGCGGTATTATACAGGGATCTAACATTTAGAATCGTGCGAAACAGCCAGGAAAAAAGTTTACTCTTGACGCGGGGACTTGGAAAAATTTCGCTCGAGCTCCGTCGCTTCGTCCAACCGACGCGCCAGAACGCTCTTCGCGAGTCGCTCGATCGTCCGACTAGATGACCCGCTCGAGGGTTATTTCGATTTTTCTCGAAAAATACTCATCCGAGAGCGTTGAAACTTCGAAAAACTGCATTAAACGCGGTATTATACGGGGATCTAACATTTAGAATCGTCCGAAACAGCCAGGAAAAAAGTTTACTCTTGACGCTGGGACTTGGAAAATTTTCGCTCGAGCTCCGTCGCTTCGTCCAACCGACGCGCCAGAACGCTCTTCGCGAGTCGCTCGATCGTCCGACTAGATGACCCGCTCGAGGGTTATTTCGATTTTTCTCGAAAAATACTCATCCGAGAGCGTTGAAACTTCGAAAAACTGCATTAAACGCGGTATTATACGGGGATCTAACATTTAGAATCGTCCGAAACAGCCAGGAAAAAGTTTACTCTTGACGCTGGGACTTGGAAAATTTTCGCTCGAGCTCCGTCGCTTCGTCCAACCGACGCGCCAGAACGCTCTTCGCGAGTCGCTCGATCGTCCGACTAGATGACCCGCTCGAGGGTTATTTCGATTTTTCTCGAAAAATACTCATCCGAGAGCGTTGAAACTTCGAAAAACTGCATTAAACGCGGTATTATAGAGGGATCTAACGTTTAGAATCGTGCGAAACAGCCAGGAAAAAAGTTTACTCTTGACGCGGGGACTTGGTTAAAATTTCGCTCGAGCTCCGTCGCCTCGTCCAACCGACGCGCCAGAACGCACTTCGCGAGACGCTCGGTCGTCCGACTAGATGACCCGCTCGAGGGTTATTTCGATTTTTCTCGAAAAATACTCATCCGAGAGCGTTGAAACTTCGAAAAACTGCATTAAACGCGGTATTATACAGGGATCTAACATTTAGAATCGTGCGAAACAGCCAGGAAAAAAGTTTACTCTTGACGCGGTGACTTGGAAAAATTTCGCTCGAGCTCCGTCGCCTCGTCCAACCGACGCGCCAGAACGCACTTCGCGAGTCGCTCGATCGTCCGACTAGATGACCCGCTCGACGGTTATTTCGATTTTTCTCGAAAAATACTCATCCGAGAGCGTTGAAAACTTCGTAAAACTGCATTAAACGCGGTATTATACAGGGATCTAACATTTAGAATCGTGCGAAACAGCCAGGAAAAAAGTTTACTCTTGCCGCGGGGACTTGGAAAATTTTCGCTCGAGCTCCGTCGCCTCGTCCAACCGACGCGCCAGAACGCACTTCGCGAGTCGCTCGATCGTTCGACTAGATGACCGCTCGACGGTTATTTCGATTTTTCTCGAAAAAATACTCATCCGAGAGCGTTGAAACTTCGAAAAACTGCATTAAACGCGGTATTATACAGGGATCTAACATTTAGAATCGTGCGAAACAGCCAGGAAAAAAGTTTACTCTTGACGCGGGGACTTGGAAAAATTTCGCTCGAGCTCCGTCGCCTCGTCCAACCGACGCGCCAGAACGCACTTCGCGAGTCGCTCGATCGTTCGACTAGATGACCCGCTCGACGGTTATTTCGATTTTTCTCGAAAAATACTCATCCGAGAGCGTTGAAACTTCGAAAAACTGCATTAAACGCGGTATTATACAGGGATCTAACATTTAGAATCGTGCGAAACAGCCAGGAAAAAAGTTTACTCTTGACGCGGGGACTTGGAAAATTTTCGCTCGAGCTCCGTAGCCTCGTCCAACCGACGCGCCAGAACCCACGTCGCGAGTCGCTCGATCTTCCGACTAGATGACCCGCTCGACGGTTATTTCGATTTTTCTCGAAAAAATACTCATCCGAGAGCGTTTGAAACTTCGAAAAAACTGCATTAAACGCGGTATTATAGAGGGATCTAACGTTCTAGAATCGTGCGAAACAGCCAGGAAAAAAGTTTACTCTTGACGCGGGGACTTGGTAAAATTTCGCTCGAGCTCCGTCGCCTCGTCCAACCGACGCGCCCAGAACGCACTTCGCGAGACGCTCGGTCGTCCGACTAGATGACCCGCTCGAGGGTTATTTCGATTTTTCTCGAAAAATACTCATCCGAGAGCGTTTGAAACTTCGTAAAACTGCATTAAACGCGGTATTATACAGGGATCTAACATTTAGAATCGTGCGAAACAGCCAGGAAAAAAGTTTACTCTTGACGCGGGGACTTGGTAAAAATTTCGCTCGAGCTCCGTCGCCTCGTCCAACCGACGGCCAGAACGCACTTCGCGAGACGCTCGGTCGTCCGACTAGATGACCCGCTCGAGGGTTATTTCGATTTTTCTCGAAAAATACTCATCCGAGAGCGTTGAAACTTCGTAAAAACTGCATTAAACGCAGTATTATACAGGGATCTAACATTTAGAATCGTGCGAAACAGCCA
This sequence comes from Lasioglossum morio, assembly GCA_916610235.2. Classification (NCBI taxonomy): domain Eukaryota; kingdom Metazoa; phylum Arthropoda; class Insecta; order Hymenoptera; family Halictidae; genus Lasioglossum; species Lasioglossum morio. The sequence continues at coordinate 32,649 of CAKAJA020000353.1, forward strand.
GGAAAAAGTTTACTCTTGACGCGGGGACTTGGAAAAATTCGCTCGAGCTCCGTCGCTTCGTCCAACCGACGCGCCAGAACGCCCTTCGCGAGACGCTCGGTCGTCCGACTAGATGACCGCTCGACGGTTATTTCGATTTTTCTCGAAAAATACTCATCCGAGAGCGTTGAAACTTCGAAAAACTGCATTAAACGCGGTATTATACGGGGATCTAACATTTAGATCGTCCGAAACAGCCAGGAAAAAGTTTACTCTTGACGCTGGGACTTGGAAAATTTTCGCTCGAGCTCCGTCGCTTCGTCCAACCGACGCGCCAGAACGCTCTTCGCGAGTCGCTCGATCGTCCGACTAGATGACCCGCTCGAGGGTTATTTCGATTTTTCTCGAAAAATACTCATCGAGAGCGTTGAAAACTTCGAAAAACTGCATTAAACGCGGTATTATACGGGGATCTAACATTTAGAATCGTCCGAAACAGCCAGGAAAAAAGTTTACTCTTGACGCTGGGACTTGGAAAATTTTCGCTCGAGCTCCGTCGCTTCGTCCAACCGACGCGCCAGAACGCTCTTCGCGAGTCGCTCGATCGTCCGACTAGATGACCCGCTCGAGGGTTATTTCGATTTTTCTCGAAAAATACTCATCCGAGAGCGTTGAAACTTCGAAAAACTGCATTAAACGCGGTATTATAGAGGGATCTAACGTTTAGAATCGTGCGAAACAGCCAGGAAAAAAGTTTACTCTTGACGCGGGGACTTGGTAAAATTTCGCTCGAGCTCCGTCGCCTCGTCCAACCGACGCGCCAGAACGCACTTCGCGAGACGCTCGGTCGTCCGACTAGATGACCCGCTCGAGGGTTATTTCGATTTTTCTCGAAAAATACTCATCCCGAGAGCGTTTGAAACTTCGAAAAAACTGCATTAAACGCGGTATTATACAGGGATCTAACATTTAGAATCGTGCGAAACAGCCTGGAAAAAAGTTTACTCTTGACGCGGGGACTTGGAAAAATTTCGCTCGAGCTCCGTCGCCTCGTCCAACCGACGCGCCAGAACGCACTTCGCGAGTCGCTCGATCGTCCGACTAGATGACCCGCTCGACGGTTATTTCGATTTTTCTCGAAAAATACTCATCCGAGAGCGTTGAAACTTCGTAAAACTGCATTAAACGCGGTATTATACAGGGATCTAACATTTAGAATCGTGCGAAACAGCCAGGAAAAAAGTTTACTCTTGCCGCGGGGACTTGGAAAATTTTCGCTCGAGCTCCGTCGCCTCGTCCCACCCGACGCGCCAGAACGCACTTCGCGAGTCGCTCGATCGTTCGACTAGATGACCCGCTCGACGGTTATTTCGATTTTTCTCGAAAAATACTCATCCGAGAGCGTTGAAACTTCGAAAAACTGCATTAAACGCGGTATTATACAGGGATCTAACATTTAGAATCGTGCGAAACAGCCAGGAAAAAAAGTTTACTCTTGACGCGGGGACTTGGAAAAATTTCGCTCGAGCTCCGTCGCCTCGTCCAACCGACGCGCCAGAACGCACTTCGCGAGTCGCTCGATCGTTCGACTAGATGACCCGCTCGAGGGTTATTTCGATTTTTTCTCGAAAAATACTCATCCGAGAGCGTTGAAACTTCGTAAAACTGCATTAAACGCGGTATTATACAGGGATCTAACATTTAGAATCGTGCGAAACAGCCAGGAAAAAAAGTTTACTCTTGACGCGGGGACTTGGTAAAATTTCGCTCGAGCTCCGTCGCCTCGTCCAACCGACGCGCCAGAACGCACTTCGCGAGACGCTCGGTCGTCCGACTAGATGACCCGCTCGAGGGTTATTTCGATTTTTCTCGAAAAATACTCATCCGAGAGCGTTGAAACTTCGTAAAACTGCATTAAACGCGGTATTATACAGGGATCTAACCATTTAGAATCGTGCGAAACAGCCAGGAAAAAAGTTTACTCTTGACGCGGGGAGCTTGGTAAAATTTCGCTCGAGCTCCGTCGCTTCGTCCAACCGACGCGCCAGAACGCTCTTCGCGAGTCGCTCGATCGTCCGACTAGATGACCCGCTCGAGGGTTATTTCGATTTTTCTCGAAAAATACTCATCCGAGAGCGTTGAAACTTCGAAAAACTGCATAAACGCGGTATTATACGGGGATCTAACATTTAGAATCGTCCGAAACAGCCAGGAAAAAAGTTTACTCTTGACGCTGGGACTTGGATAAATTTTCGCTCGAGCTCCGTCGCTTCGTCCAACCGACGCGCCAGAACGCTCTTCGCGAGTCGCTCGATCGTCCGACTAGATGACCCGCTCGAGGGTTATTTCGATTTTTCTCGAAAAATACTCATCCGAGAGCGTTGAAACTTCGAAAAACTGCATTAAACGCGGTATTATACGGGGATCTAACATTTAGAATCGTCGAAACAGCCAGGAAAAAAGTTTACTCTTGACGCTGGGACTTGGAAAATTTTCGCTCGAGCTCCGTCGCTTCGTCCAACCGACGCGCCAGAACGCTCTTCGCGAGTCGCTCGATCGTCCGACTAGATGACCCGCTCGAGGGTTATTTCGATTTTTCTCGAAAAATACTCATCCGAGAGCGTTGAAACTTCGAAAAACTGCATTAAACGCGGTATTATAGAGGGATCTAACGTTTAGAATCGTGCGAAACAGCCAGGAAAAAAGTTTACTCTTGACGCGGGACTTGGTAAAATTTCGCTCGAGCTCCGTCGCCTCGTCCAACCGACGCGCCAGAACGCACTTCGCGAGACGCTCGGTCGTCCGACTAGATGACCCGCTCGAGGGTTATTTCGATTTTTCTCGAAAAATACTCATCCGAGAGCGTTTGAAACTTCGAAAAACTGCATTAAACGCGGTATTATACAGGGATCTAACATTTAGAATCGTGCGAAACAGCCAGGAAAAAAGTTTACTCTTGACGCGGTGACTTGGAAAAATTTCGCTCGAGCTCCGTCGCCTCGTCCAACCGACGCGCCAGAACGCACTTCGCGAGTCGCTCGATCGTCCGACTAGATGACCCGCTCGACGGTTATTTCGATTTTTCTCGAAAAATACTCATCCGAGAGCGTTGAAACTTCGTAAAACTGCATTAAACGCGGTATTATACAGGGATCTAACATTTAGAATCGTGCGAAACAGCCAGGAAAAAAGTTTACTCTTGCCGCGGGGACTTGGAAAATTTTCGCTCGAGCTCCGTCGCCTCGTCAACCGACGCGCCAAGAACGCACTTCGCGAGTCGCTCGATCGTTTCGACTAGATGACCCGCTCGACGGTTATTTCGATTTTTCTCGAAAAATACTCATCCGAGAGCGTTGAAACTTCGAAAAACTGCATTAAACGCGGTATTATACAGGGATCTAACATTTAGAATCGTGCGAAACAGCCAGGAAAAAAGTTTACTCTTGACGCGGGGACTTGGAAAAATTTCGCTCGAGCTCCGTCGCCTCGTCCAACCGACGCGCCAGAACGCACTTCGCGAGTCGCTCGATCGTTCGACTAGATGACCCGCTCGACGGTTATTTCGATTTTTCTCGAAAATACTCATCCGAGAGCGTTGAAACTTCGAAAAACTGCATTAAACGCGGTATTATACAGGGATCTAACATTTAGAATCGTGCGAAACAGCCAGGAAAAAAGTTTACTCTTGACGCGGGGACTTGGGAAAATTTTCGCTCGAGCTCCGTAGCCTCGTCCAACCGACGCGCCAGAACCCACGTCGCGAGTCGCTCGATCTTCCGACTAGATGACCCGCTCGACGGTTATTTCGATTTTTCTCGAAAAATACTCATCCGAGAGCGTTGAAACTTCGAAAAACTGCATTAAACGCGGTATTATAGAGGGATCTAACGTTTAGAATCGTGCGAAACAGCCAGAAAAAAGTTTACTCTTGACGCGGGGACTTGGTAAAATTTCGCTCGAGCTCCGTCGCCTCGTCCAACCGACGCGCCAGAACGCACTTCGCGAGACGCTCGGTCGTCCGACTAGATGACCCGCTCGAGGGTTATTTCGATTTTTCTCGAAAAATACTCATCCGAGAGCGTTGAAACTTCGTAAAACTGCATTAAACGCGGTATTATACAGGGATCTAACATTTAGAATCGTGCGAAACAGCCAGGAAAAAAGTTTACTCTTGACGCGGGGACTTGGTAAAATTTCGCTCGAGCTCCGTCGCCTCGTCCAACCGACGCGCCAGAACGCACTTCGCGAGACGCTCGGTCGTCCGACTAGATGACCCGCTCGAGGGTTATTTCGATTTTTCTCGAAAAATACTCATCCGAGAGCGTTTGAAACTTCGAAAAACTGCATTAAACGCGGTATTATACGGGGATCTAACATTTAGAATCGTCCGAAACAGCCAGGAAAAAAGTTTACTCTTGACGCTGGGACTTGGAAAATTTTCGCTCGAGCTCCGTCGCTTCGTCCAACCGACGCGCCAGAACGCTCTTCGCGAGTCGCTCGATCGTCCGACTAGATGACCCGCTCGAGGGTTATTTCGATTTTTTCTCGAAAAATACTCATCCGAGAGCGTTGAAACTTCGAAAAACTGCATTAAACGCGGTATTATACAGGGATCTAACATTTAGAATCGTGCGAAACAGCCAGGAAAAAAGTTTACTCTTGACGCGGGGACTTGGAAAATTTTCGCTCGAGCTCCGTCGCTTCGTCCAACCGACGCGCCAGAACGCTCTTCGCGAGTCGCTCGATCGTCCGACTAGATGACCCGCTCGAGGGTTATTTCGATTTTTCTCGAAAAATACTCATCCGAGAGCGTTGAAACTTCGAAAAACTGCATTAAACGCGGTATTATACAGGGATCTAACATTTAGAATCGTGCGAAACAGCCAGGAAAAAAGTTTACTCTTGCCGCGGGGACTTGGAAAATTTTCGCTCGAGCTCCGTCGCCTCGTCCAACCGACGCGCCAGAACGCACTTCGCGAGTCGCTCGATCGTTCGACTAGATGACCCGCTCGACGGTTATTTCGATTTTTCTCGAAAAATACTCATCCGAGAGCGTGTCAAACTTCGAAAAACTGCATTAAACGCGGTTATTATACAGGGATCTAACATTTAGAATCGTGCGAAACAGCCAGGAAAAAGTTTACTCTTGACGCGGGGACTTGGAAAAATTTCGCTCGAGCTCCGTCGCCTCGTCCAACCGACGCGCCAGAACGCACTTCGCGAGTCGCTCGATCGTTCGACTAGATGACCCGCTCGACGGTTATTTCGATTTTTTCTCGAAAAATACTCATCCGAGAGCGTTGAAACTTCGAAAAACTGCATTAAACGCGGTATTATACAGGGATCTAACATTTAGAATCGTGCGAAACAGCCAGGAAAAAGTTTACTCTTGACGCGGGGACTTGGAAAATTTTCGCTCGAGCTCCGTAGCCTCGTCCAACCGACGCGCCAGAACCCACGTCGCGAGTCGCTCGATCTTCCGACTAGATGACCCGCTCGACGGTTATTTCGATTTTTTCTCGAAAAATACTCATCCGAGAGCGTTGAAACTTCGAAAAACTGCATTAAACGCGGTATTATAGAGGGATCTAACGTTTAGAATCGTGCGAAACAGCCAGGAAAAAAAGTTTACTCTTGACGCGGGGACTTGGTAAAATTTCGCTCGAGCTCCGTCGCCTCGTCCAACCGACGCGCCAGAACGCACTTCGCGAGGACGCTCGGTCGTCCGACTAGATGACCCGCTCGAGGGTTATTTCGATTTTTCTCGAAAAATACTCATCCGAGAGCGTTGAAACTTCGTAAAACTGCATTAAACGCGGTATTATACAGGGATCTAACATTTAGAATCGTGCGAAACAGCCAGAAAAAAGTTTACTCTTGACGCGGGGACTTGGTAAAATTTTCGCTCGAGCTCCGTCGCCTCGTCCAACCGACGCGCCAGAACGCACTTCGCGAGACGCTCGGTCGTCCGACTAGATGACCCGCTCGAGGGTTATTTCGATTTTTCTCGAAAAATACTCATCCGAGAGCGTTGAAACTTCGTAAAACTGCATTAAACGCGGTATTATACAGGGATCTAACATTTAGAATCGTGCGAAACAGCCAGGAAAAAAGTTTACTCTTGACGCGGGGACTTGGAAAAATTTCGCTCGAGCTCCGTCGCTTCGTCCAACCGACGCGCCAGAACGCTCTTCGCGAGTCGCTCGATCGTCCGACTAGATGACCCGCTCGAGGGTTATTTC
>CAKAJA020000354.1:0-60521 GCA_916610235.2 Lasioglossum morio
CGTATAACGTATAACGTATAACGTATAACGTATAACGTATAACGTATAACGTATAACGTATAACGTATAACGTATAACGTATAACGTATAACGTATAACGTATAACGTATAACGTATAACGTAAAACGTATAACGCAGAACGTGTAACGTATAACGTTTAACGTACAGCGTATAACGTATATCGAATAACGTACTGCGTATAACGTATAATGTATAACGTATAACGCAGAACGTGTAACGTATAACGTATAACGTATAACGTACAGCGTATAACGTATAACGTATAACGTATAACGTATAACGTATAACGTATAACGTATAACGTATAACGTATAACGTATAACGTACAGCGTATAACGTATATCGAATAACGTAAAACGTATAACGCAGAACGTGTAACGTATATCGTTTAACGTACAGCGTATAACGTATATCGAATAACGTACTGCGCATAACGTATAACGTATAACGTATAACGCAGAACGTGTAACGTATAACGTATAACGGACAGCGTATAACGTATTCCGAATAACGTATAACGCAGAACGTGTAACGTATAACGTTTAACGTACAGCGTATAACGTATATCGAATAACGTACTGCGTATACCGTATAACGTATAACGTAGAACGCAGAACGTATAACGAATTACGTAATAAGTATAACGTATAATGTATAACGTATAACGTATAACGCAGAACGTGTAACGTATAACGTATAACGTATAACGTATAACGTATAACGTATAACGTATAACGTATAACGTATAACGTATAACGTATAACGAATTACGTAATAAGTATAACGTATAATGTATAACGTATAACGTATAACGCAGAACGTGTAACGTATAACGTATAACGTATAACGTATAACGTATAACGTATAACGTATAACGTATAACGTATAACGTATAACGTATAACGTATAACGTATAACGTATAACGTATAACGTATAACGTATAACGTATAACGTATAACGTATAACGTATAACGTATAACGTATAACGTATAACGTATAACGTATAACGTATAACGTATAACGTATAACGTATAACGTATAACGTATAACGTATAACGTATAACGTATAACGTATAACGTATAACGTATAACGTATACCATATAACGTATAACCTATAACGTATAATGTATATCGTATAACGTATAACGTATAACGTATAACGTATAACGTATAACGTATAACGTATAACGTATAACGTATAACGTATAACGTATAACGTATAACGTATAACGTATAACGTATAACGTATAACGTATAACGTATAACGTATAACGTATAACGTATATCGTATAACGTATAACGTATAACGTATAACGTACAACGTACAACGTATAACGTATAACGTATAACGTATAACGTATAACGTATAACGTATAACGTATAACGTATAACGTATAACGTATAACGTATAACGTATAACGTATAACGTATAACGTATAACGTATAACGTATAACGTATAACGTATAACGTATAACGAATTACGTAATAAGTATAACGTATAATGTATAACGTATAACGTATAACGCAGAACGTGTAACGTATAACGTATAACGTACAATGTATAACGTATATCGAATAACGTAAAACGTATAACGCAGAACGTGTAACGTATATCATTTAACGTACAGCGTATAACGTATATCGAATAACGTACTGCGCATAACGTATAACGTATAACGTATAACGCAGAACGTGTAACGTATAACATATAACGGACAGCGTATAACGTATTCCGAATAACGTATAACGCAGAACGTGTAACGTATAACGTTTAACGTACAGCGTATAACGTATATCGAATAACGTACTGCGTATACCGTATAACGTATAACGTATAACGCAGAACGTGTAACGTATAACGTATAACGTATAGCGTATAACGTATAACGTATAACGTAAAACGTATAACGTATAACGTAAAACGTATAACGCAGAACGTATAACGTTCAACGTACAGCGTATAACGTATATCGAATAACGTACTGCGTATAACGTATAATGTATAACGTATAACGCAGAACGTGTAACGTATAACGTATAACGTATAACGTATAACGTACAGCGTATAACGTATAACGTATAACGTATAACGTATAACGTATAACGTATAACGTATAACGTATAACGTATAACGTATAACGTATAACGTACAGCGTATAACGTATATCGAATAACGTAAAACGTATAACGCAGAACGTGTACCGTATATCGTTTAACGTACAGCGTATAACGTATATCGAATAACGTACTGCGCATAACGTATAACGTATAACGTATAACGCAGAACGTGTAACGTATAACGTATAACGGACCGCGTATAACGTATTCCGAATAACGTATAACGCAGAACGTGTAACGTATAACGTTTAACGTACAGCGTATAACGTATATCGAATAACGTACTGCGTATACCGTATAACGTATAACGTATAACGTATAACGCAGAACGTGTAACGTATAACGTACAGCGTATAACGTATAACGTATAACGTATAACGTAAAACGTATAACGTATAACGTAAAACGTATAACGTATAACGTAAAACGTATAACGCAGAACGTGTAACGTATAACGTTAAACGTACAGCGTATAACGTATATCGAATAACGTACTGCGTATAACGTATAATGTATAACGTATAACGCAGAACGTGTAACGTATAACGTATAACGTATAACGTACAGCGTATAACGTATAACGTATAACGTATAACGTATAACGTATAACGTATAACGTATAACGTTAAACGTACAGCGTATAACGTATATCGAATAACGTACTGCGTATAACGTATAATGTATAACGTATAACGCAGAACGTGTAACGTATAACGTATAACGTATAACGTACAGCGTATAACGTATAACGTATAACGTATAACGTATAACGTATAACGTATAACGTATAACGTATAACGTATAACGTATAACGTATAACGTATAACGTATAACGTATAACGTATAACGTATAACGTATAACGTATAACGTATAACGTATAACGTATAACGTATAACGTATAACGTATAACGTATAACGTATAACGTATAACGTATAACGTATAACGTATAACGTATAACGTATAACGTATAACGTATAACGTATAACGTATAACGTATAACGTATAACGTATAACGTATAACGTATAACGTATAACGTATAACGTATAACGTATAACGTATAACGTATAACGTATAACGTATAACGTATAACGTATAACGTATAACGTATAACGTATAACGTATAACGTATAACGTATAACGTATAACGTATAACGTATAACGTAAAACGTATAACGCAGAACGTGTAACGTATAACGTTTAACGTACAGCGTATAACGTATATCGAATAACGTACTGCGTATAACGTATAATGTATAACGTATAACGCAGAACGTGTAACGTATAACGTATAACGTATAACGTACAGCGTATAACGTATAACGTATAACGTATAACGTATAACGTATAACGTATAACGTATAACGTATAACGTATAACGTATAACGTACAGCGTATAACGTATATCGAATAACGTAAAACGTATAACGCAGAACGTGTAACGTATATCGTTTAACGTACAGCGTATAACGTATATCGAATAACGTACTGCGCATAACGTATAACGTATAACGTATAACGCAGAACGTGTAACGTATAACGTATAACGGACAGCGTATAACGTATTCCGAATAACGTATAACGCAGAACGTGTAACGTATAACGTTTAACGTACAGCGTATAACGTATATCGAATAACGTACTGCGTATACCGTATAACGTATAACGTAGAACGCAGAACGTATAACGAATTACGTAATAAGTATAACGTATAATGTATAACGTATAACGTATAACGCAGAACGTGTAACGTATAACGTATAACGTATAACGTATAACGTATAACGTATAACGTATAACGTATAACGTATAACGTATAACGAATTACGTAATAAGTATAACGTATAATGTATAACGTATAACGTATAACGCAGAACGTGTAACGTATAACGTATAACGTATAACGTATAACGTATAACGTATAACGTATAACGTATAACGTATAACGTATAACGTATAACGTATAACGTATAACGTATAACGTATAACGTATAACGTATAACGTATAACGTATAACGTATAACGTATAACGTATAACGTATAACGTATAACGTATAACGTATAACGTATAACGTATAACGTATAACGTATAACGTATAACGTATAACGTATAACGTATAACGTATAACGTATAACGTATAACGTATACCATATAACGTATAACCTATAACGTATAATGTATATCGTATAACGTATAACGTATAACGTATAACGTATAACGTATAACGTATAACGTATAACGTATAACGTATAACGTATAACGTATAACGTATAACGTATAACGTATAACGTATAACGTATAACGTATAACGTATAACGTATAACGTATAACGTATATCGTATAACGCATAACGTATAACGTATAACGTACAACGTACAACGTATAACGTATAACGTATAACGTATAACGTATAACGTATAACGTATAACGTATAACGTATAACGTATAACGTATAACGTATAACGTATAACGTATAACGTATAACGTATAACGTATAACGTATAACGTATAACGTATAACGTATAACGAATTACGTAATAAGTATAACGTATAATGTATAACGTATAACGTATAACGCAGAACGTGTAACGTATAACGTATAACGTACAATGTATAACGTATATCGAATAACGTAAAACGTATAACGCAGAACGTGTAACGTATATCGTTTAACGTACAGCGTATAACGTATATCGAATAACGTACTGCGCATAACGTATAACGTATAACGTATAACGCAGAACGTGTAACGTATAACATATAACGGACAGCGTATAACGTATTCCGAATAACGTATAACGCAGAACGTGTAACGTATAACGTTTAACGTACAGCGTATAACGTATATCGAATAACGTACTGCGTATACCGTATAACGTATAACGTATAACGCAGAACGTGTAACGTATAACGTATAACGTATAGCGTATAACGTATAACGTATAACGTAAAACGTATAACGTATAACGTAAAACGTATAACGCAGAACGTATAACGTTTAACGTACAGCGTATAACGTATATCGAATAACGTACTGCGTATAACGTATAATGTATAACGTATAACGCAGAACGTGTAACGTATAACGTATAACGTATAACGTATAACGTACAGCGTATAACGTATAACGTATAACGTATAACGTATAACGTATAACGTATAACGTATAACGTATAACGTATAACGTATAACGTACAGCGTATAACGTATATCGAATAACGTAAAACGTATAACGCAGAACGTGTACCGTATATCGTTTAACGTACAGCGTATAACGTATATCGAATAACGTACTGCGCATAACGTATAACGTATAACGTATAACGCAGAACGTGTAACGTATAACGTATAACGGACCGCGTATAACGTATTCCGAATAACGTATAACGCAGAACGTGTAACGTATAACGTTTAACGTACAGCGTATAACGTATATCGAATAACGTACTGCGTATACCGTATAACGTATAACGTATAACGTATAACGCAGAACGTGTAACGTATAACGTACAGCGTATAACGTATAACGTATAACGTATAACGTAAAACGTATAACGTATAACGTAAAACGTATAACGTATAACGTAAAACGTATAACGCAGAACGTGTAACGTATAACGTTAAACGTACAGCGTATAACGTATATCGAATAACGTACTGCGTATAACGTATAATGTATAACGTATAACGCAGAACGTGTAACGTATAACGTATAACGTATAACGTACAGCGTATAACGTATAACGTATAACGTATAACGTATAACGTATAACGTATAACGTATAACGTTAAACGTACAGCGTATAACGTATATCGAATAACGTACTGCGTATAACGTATAATGTATAACGTATAACGCAGAACGTGTAACGTATAACGTATAACGTATAACGTACAGCGTATAACGTATAACGTATAACGTATAACGTATAACGTATAACGTATAACGTATAACGTATAACGTATAACGTATAACGTATAACGTATAACGTATAACGTATAACGTATAACGTATAACGTATAACGTATAACGTATAACGTATAACGTATAACGTATAACGTATAACGTATAACGTATAACGTATAACGTATAACGTATAACGTATAACGTATAACGTATACCATATAACGTATAACCTATAACGTATAATGTATATCGTATAACGTATAACGTATAACGTATAACGTATAACGTATAACGTATAACGTATAACGTATAACGTATAACGTATAACGTATAACGTATAACGTATAACGTATAACGTATAACGTATAACGTATAACGTATAACGTATAACGTATATCGTATAACGTATAACGTATAACGTATAACGTACAACGTACAACGTATAACGTATAACGTATAACGTATAACGTATAACGTATAACGTATAACGTATAACGTATAACGTATAACGTATAACGTATAACGTATAACGTATAACGTATAACGTATAACGTATAACGAATTACGTAATAAGTATAACGTATAATGTATAACGTATAACGTATAACGCAGAACGTGTAACGTATAACGTATAACGTACAATGTATAACGTATATCGAATAACGTAAAACGTATAACGCAGAACGTGTAACGTATATCGTTTAACGTACAGCGTATAACGTATATCGAATAACGTACTGCGCATAACGTATAACGTATAACGTATAACGCAGAACGTGTAACGTATAACATATAACGGACAGCGTATAACGTATTCCGAATAACGTATAACGCAGAACGTGTAACGTATAACGTTTAACGTACAGCGTATAACGTATATCGAATAACGTACTGCGTATACCGTATAACGTATAACGTATAACGCAGAACGTGTAACGTATAACGTATAACGTATAGCGTATAACGTATAACGTATAACGTAAAACGTATAACGTATAACGTAAAACGTATAACGCAGAACGTATAACGTTTAACGTACAGCGTATAACGTATATCGAATAACGTACTGCGTATAACGTATAATGTATAACGTATAACGCAGAACGTGTAACGTATAACGTATAACGTATAACGTATAACGTACAGCGTATAACGTATAACGTATAACGTATAACGTATAACGTATAACGTATAACGTATAACGTATAACGTATAACGTATAACGTACAGCGTATAACGTATATCGAATAACGTAAAACGTATAACGCAGAACGTGTACCGTATATCGTTTAACGTACAGCGTATAACGTATATCGAATAACGTACTGCGCATAACGTATAACGTATAACGTATAACGCAGAACGTGTAACGTATAACGTATAACGGACCGCGTATAACGTATTCCGAATAACGTATAACGCAGAACGTGTAACGTATAACGTTTAACGTACAGCGTATAACGTATATCGAATAACGTACTGCGTATACCGTATAACGTATAACGTATAACGTATAACGCAGAACGTGTAACGTATAACGTACAGCGTATAACGTATAACGTATAACGTATAACGTAAAACGTATAACGTATAACGTAAAACGTATAACGTATAACGTAAAACGTATAACGCAGAACGTGTAACGTATAACGTTAAACGTACAGCGTATAACGTATATCGAATAACGTACTGCGTATAACGTATAATGTATAACGTATAACGCAGAACGTGTAACGTATAACGTATAACGTATAACGTACAGCGTATAACGTATAACGTATAACGTATAACGTATAACGTATAACGTATAACGTTAAACGTACAGCGTATAACGTATATCGAATAACGTACTGCGTATAACGTATAATGTATAACGTATAACGCAGAACGTGTAACGTATAACGTATAACGTATAACGTACAGCGTATAACGTATAACGTATAACGTATAACGTATAACGTATAACGTATAACGTATAACGTATAACGTATAACGTATAACGTATAACGTATAACGTATAACGTATAACGTATAACGTATAACGTATAACGTATAACGTATAACGTATAACGTATAACGTATAACGTATAACGTATAACGTATAACGTATAACGTATAACGTATAACGTATAACGTATAACGTATAACGTATAACGTATAACGTATAACGTATAACGTATAACGTATAACGTATAACGTATAACGTATAACGTATAACGTATAACGTATAACGTATAACGTATAACGTATAACGTATAACGTATAACGTATAACGTATAACGTATAACGTATAACGTATAACGTATAACGTATAACGTATAACGTATAACGTATAACGTATAACGTATAACGTATAACGTATAACGTATAACGTATAACGTATAACGTATAACGTATAACGTATAACGTATAACGTATAACGTATAACGTATAACGTATAACGTATAACGTATAACGTATAACGTATAACGTATAACGTATAACGTATAACGTATAACGTATAACGTATAACGTATAACGTATAACGTATAACGTATAACGTATAACGTATAACGTATAACGTATAACGTATAACGTATAACGTATAACGTATAACGTATAACGTATAACGTATAACGTATAACGTATAACGTATAACGTATAACGTATAACGTATAACGTATAACGTATAACGTATAACGTATAACGTATAACGTATAACGTATAACGTATAACGTATAACGTATAACGTATAACGTATAACGTATAACGTATAACGTATAACGTATAACGTATAAGGTATAACGTATAACGTATAACGTATAACGTATAACGTATAACGTATGACGTATAACGTATAACGTATAACGTACAGCGTATAACGTATATCGAATAACGTAAAACGTATAACGCAGAACGTGTAACGTATATCGTTTAACGTACAGCGTATAACGTATATCGAATAACGTACTGCGCATAACGTATAACGTATAACGTATAACGCAGAACGTGTAACGTATAACGTATAACGGACAGCGTATAACGTATTCCGAATAACGTATAACGCAGAACGTGTAACGTATAACGTTTAACGTACAGCGTATAACGTATATCGAATAACGTACTGCGTATACCGTATAACGTATAACGTATAACGTATAACGTATAACGTATAACGTATAACGTATAACGTATAACGTATAACGTATAACGTATAACGTATAACGTATAACGTATAACGTATAACGTATAACGTATAACGTATAACGTATAACGTATAACGTATAACGTATAACGTATAACGTATAACGTATAACGTATAACGTATAACGTATAACGTATAACGAATTACGTAATAAGTATAACGTATAATGTATAACGTATAACGTATAACGCAGAACGTGTAACGTATAACGTATAACGTACAGCGTATAACGTATATCGAATAACGTAAAACGTATAACGCAGAACGTGTAACGTATAACGTTTAACGTACAGCGTATAACGTATATCGAATAACGTACTGCGTATAACGTATAACGTATAACGTATAACGCAGAACGTGTAACGTATAATGTATAACGTATAACGTACAGCGTATAACGTATAACGTATAACGTATAACGTATAACGTATAACGTATAACGTATAACGTATAACGTATAACGTATAACGTATAACGTATAACGTATAACGTATAACGTATAACGTATAACGTATAACGTATAACGTATAACGTATAACGTATAACGTATAACGTATAACGTATAACGTATAACGTATAACGTATAACGTATAACGTATAACGTATAACGTATAACGTATAACGTATAACGTATAACGTATAACGTATAACGTATAACGTATAACGTATAACGTATAACGTATAACGTATAACGTATAACGTATAACGTATAACGTATAACGTATAACGTATAACGTATAACGTATAACGTATAACGTATAACGTATAACGTATAACGTATAACGTATAACGTATAACGTATAACGTATAACGTATAACGTATAACGTATAACGTATAACGTATAACGTATAACGTATAACGTATAACGTATAACGTATAACGTATAACGTATAACGTATAACGTATAACGTATAACGTATAACGTATAACGTATAACGTATAACGTATAACGTATAACGTATAACGTATAACGTATAACGTATAACGTATAACGTATAACGTATAACGTATAACGTATAACGTATAACGTATAACGTATAACGTATAACGTATAACGTATAACGTATAACGTATAACGTATAACGTATAACGTATAACGTATAACGTATAACGTATAACGTATAACGTATAGCGTATAACGTATAACGTATAACGTATAACGTATAACGTATAACGTATAACGTATAACGTATAACGTATAACGTGTAACGTATAACGTATAACGTACAGCGTATAACGTATAACGTATAACGTAAAACGTATAACGTATAACGTATAACGTATAACGCAGAACGTGTAACGTATAACGTTTAACGTACAGCGTATAACGTATATCGAATAACGTACTTCGTATAACGTATAATGTATAACGTATAACGCAGAACGTGTAACGTATAACGTATAACGTATAACGTACAGCGTATAACGTATAACGTATAACGTATAACGTATAACGTATAACGTATAACGTATAACGTATAACGTACAGCGTATAACGTATATCGAATAACGTAAAACGTATAACGCAGAACGTGTAACGTATATCGTTTAACGTACAGCGTATAACGTATATCGAATAACGTACTGCGCATAACGTATAACGTATAACGTATAACGCAGAACGTGTAACGTATAACGTATAACGGACAGCGTATAACGTATTCCGAATAACGTATAACGCAGAACGTGTAACGTATAACGTTTAACGTACAGCGTATAACGTATATCGAATAACGTACTGCGTATACCGTATAACGTATAACGTATAACGTATAACGTATAACGTATAACGTAAAACGTATAACGTATAACGTATAACGTATAACGTATAACGTATAACGTATAACGTATAACGTATAACGTATAACGTATAACGTATAACGTATAACGTATAACGTATAACGTATAACGAATTACGTAATAAGTATAACGTATAATGTATAACGTATAACGTATAACGCAGAACGTGTAACGTATAACGTATAACGTATAACGTATAACGTATAACGTATAACGTATAACGTATAACGTATAACGTATAACGTATAACGTATAACGTATAACGTATAACGTATAACGTATAACGTATAACGTATAACGTATAACGTATAACGTATAACGTATAACGTATAACGTATAACGTATAACGTATAACGTATAACGTATAACGTATAACGTATAACGTATAACGTATAACGTATAACGTATAACGTATAACGTATAACGTATAACGTATAACGTATAACGTATAACGTATAACGTATAACGTATAACGTATAACGTATAACGTATAACGTATAACGTATAACGTATAACGTATAACGTATAACGTATAACGTATAACGTATAACGTATAACGTATAACGTATAACGTATAACGTATAACGTATAACGTATAACGTATAACGTATAACGTATAACGTATAACGTATAACGTATAACGTATAACGTATAACGTATAACGTATAACGTATAACGTATAACGTATAACGTATAACGTATAACGTATAACGTATAACGTATAACGTATAACGTATAACGTATAACGTATAACGTATAACGTATAACGTATAACGTATAACGTATAACGTATAACGTATAACGTATAACGTATAACGTATAACGTATAACGTATAACGTATAACGTATAACGTATAACGTATAACGTATAACGTATAACGTATAACGTATAACGTATAACGTATAACGTATAACGTATAACGTATAACGTATAACGTATAACGTATAACGTATAACGTATAACGTATAACGTATAACGTATAACGTATAACGTATAACGTATAACGTATAACGTATAACGTATAACGTATAACGTATAACGTATAACGTATAACGTATAACGTATAACGTATAACGTATAACGTATAACGTATAACGTATAACGTATAACGTATAACGTATAACGTATAACGTATAACGTATAACGTATAACGTATAACGTATAACGTATAACGTATAACGTATAACGTATAACGTATAACGTATAACGTATAACGTATAACGTATAACGTATAACGTATAACGTATAACGTATAACGTATAACGTATAACGTATAACGTATAACGTATAACGTATAACGTATAACGTATAACGTATAACGTATAACGTATAACGTATAAGGTATAACGTATAACGTATAACGTATAACGTATAACGTATAACGTACAGCGTATAACGTATAACGTATAACGTAAAACGTATAACGTATAACGTAAAACGTATAACGCAGATCGTGTAACGTATAACGTTTAACGTACTGCGTATAACGTATATCGAATAACGTACTGCGTATAACGTATAATGTATAACGTATAACGCAGAACGTGTAACGTATAACGTATAACGTATAACGTACAGCGTATAACGTATAACGTATAACGTATAACGTATAACGTATAACGTATAACGTATAACGTATAACGTACAGCGTATAACGTATATCGAATAACGTAAAACGTATAACGCAGAACGTGTAACGTATATCGTTTAACGTACAGCGTATAACGTATATCGAATAACGTACTGCGCATAACGTATAACGTATAACGTATAACGCAGAACGTGTAACGTATAACGTATAACGGACAGCGTATAACGTATTCCGAATAACGTATAACGCAGAACGTGTAACGTATAACGTTTAACGTACAGCGTATAACGTATATCGAATAACGTACTGCGTATACCGTATAACGTATAACGTATAACGTATAACGTATAACGTATAACGTATAACGTATAACGTATAACGTATAACGTATAACGTATAACGTATAACGTATAACGTATAACGTATAACGTATAACGTATAACGTATAACGTATAACGTATAACGTATAACGTATAACGTATAACGTATAACGTATAACGTATAACGTATAACGTATAACGTATAACGTATAACGAATTACGTAATAAGTATAACGTATAATGTATAACGTATAACGTATAACGCAGAACGTGTAACGTATAACGTATAACGTACAATGTATAACGTATATCGAATAACGTAAAACGTATAACGCAGAACGTGTAACGTATAACGTTTAACGTACAGCGTATAACGTATATCGAATAACGTACTGCGTATAACGTATAACGTATAACGTATAACGCAGAACGTGTAACGTATAATGTATAACGTATAACGTACAGCGTATAACGTATAACGTATAACGTATAACGTATAACGTATAACGTATAACGTATAACGTATAACGTATAACGTATAACGTATAACGTATAACGTATAACGTATAACGTATAACGTATAACGTATAACGTATAACGTATAACGTATAACGTATAACGTATAACGTATAACGTATAACGTATAACGTATAACGTATAACGTATAACGTATAACGTATAACGTATAACGTATAACGTATAACGTATAACGTATAACGTATAACGTATAACGTATAACGTATAACGTATAACGTATAACGTATAACGTATAACGTATAACGTATAACGTATAACGTATAACGTATAACGTATAACGTATAACGTATAACGTATAACGTATAACGTATAACGTATAACGTATAACGTATAACGTATAACGTATAACGTATAACGTATAACGTATAACGTATAACGTATAACGTATAACGTATAACGTATAACGTATAACGTATAACGTATAACGTATAACGTATAACGTATAACGTATAACGTATAACGTATAACGTATAACGTATAACGTATAACGTATAACGTATAACGTATAACGTATAACGTATAACGTATAACGTATAACGTATAACGTATAACGTATAACGTATAACGTATAACGTATAACGTATAACGTATAACGTATAACGTATAACGTATAACGTATAACGTATAACGTATAACGTATAACGTATAACGTATAACGTATAACGTATAACGTATAACGTATAACGTATAACGTATAGCGTATAACGTATAACGTATAACGTATAACGTATAACGTATAACGTATAACGTATAACGTATAACGTATAACGTGTAACGTATAACGTATAACGTACAGCGTATAACGTATAACGTATAACGTAAAACGTATAACGTATAACGTAAAACGTATAACGCAGAACGTGTAACGTATAACGTTTAACGTACAGCGTATAACGTATATCGAATAACGTACTTCGTATAACGTATAATGTATAACGTATAACGCAGAACGTGTAACGTATAACGTATAACGTATAACGTACAGCGTATAACGTATAACGTATAACGTATAACGTATGACGTATAACGTATAACGTATAACGTACAGCGTATAACGTATATCGAATAACGTAAAACGTATAACGCAGAACGTGTAACGTATATCGTTTAACGTACAGCGTATAACGTATATCGAATAACGTACTGCGCATAACGTATAACGTATAACGTATAACGCAGAACGTGTAACGTATAACGTATAACGGACAGCGTATAACGTATTCCGAATAACGTATAACGCAGAACGTGTAACGTATAACGTTTAACGTACAGCGTATAACGTATATCGAATAACGTACTGCGTATACCGTATAACGTATAACGTATAACGTATAACGTATAACGTATAACGTAAAACGTATAACGTATAACGTATAACGTATAACGTATAACGTATAACGTATAACGTATAACGTATAACGTATAACGTATAACGTATAACGTATAACGTATAACGTATAACGTATAACGAATTACGTAATAAGTATAACGTATAATGTATAACGTATAACGTATAACGCAGAACGTGTAACGTATAACGTATAACGTACAATGTATAACGTATATCGAATAACGTAAAACGTATAACGCAGAACGTGTAACGTATAACGTTTAACGTACAGCGTAAAACGTATATCGAATAACGTACTGCGTATAACGTATAACGTATAACGTATAACGCAGAACGTGTAACGTATAATGTATAACGTATAACGTATAACGTATAACGTATAACGTATAACGTATAACGTATAACGTATAATGTATAACGTATAACGTATAACGCAGAACGTGTAACGTATAACGTATAACGTACAATGTATAACGTATATCGAATAACGTAAAACGTATAACGCAGAACGTGTAACGTATAACGTTTAACGTACAGCGTATAACGTATAACGTATAACGTATAACGTATAACGTATAACGTATAACGTATAACGTATAACGTATAACGTATAACGTATAACGTATAACGTATAACGTATAACGTATAACGTATAACGTATAACGTATAACGTATAACGTATAACGTATAACGTATAACGTATAACGTATAACGTATAACGTATAAGGTATAACGTATAACGTATAACGTATAACGTATAACGTATAACGTATAACGTATAACGTATAACGTATAACGTATAACGTATAACGTATAACGTATAACGTATAACGTATAACGTATAACGTATAACGTATAACGTATAACGTATAACGTATAACGTATAACGTATAACGTATAACGTATAACGTATAACGTATAACGTATAACGTATAACGTATAACGTATAACGTATAACGTATAACGTATAACGTATAACGTATAACGTATAACGTATAACGTATAACGTATAACGTATAACGTATAACGTATAACGTATAACGTATAACGTATAACGTATAACGTATAACGTATAACGTATAACGTATAACGTATAACGTATAACGTATAACGTATAACGTATAACGTATAACGTATAACGTATAACGTATAACGTATAACGTATAACGTATAACGTATAACGTATAACGTATAACGTATAACGTATAACGTATAACGTATAACGTATAACGTATAACGTATAACGTATAACGTATAACGTATAACGTATAACGTATAACGTATAACGTATAACGTATAACGTATAACGTATAAGGTATAACGTATAACGTATAACGTATAACGTATAACGTATAACGTACAGCGTATAACGTATAACGTATAACGTAAAACGTATAACGTATAACGTAAAACGTATAACGCAGATCGTGTAACGTATAACGTTTAACGTACTGCGTATAACGTATATCGAATAACGTACTGCGTATAACGTATAATGTATAACGTATAACGCAGAACGTGTAACGTATAACGTATAACGTATAACGTACAGCGTATAACGTATAACGTATAACGTATAACGTATAACGTATGACGTATAACGTATAACGTATAACGTACAGCGTATAACGTATATCGAATAACGTAAAACGTATAACGCAGAACGTGTAACGTATATCGTTTAACGTACAGCGTATAACGTATATCGAATAACGTACTGCGCATAACGTATAACGTATAACGTATAACGCAGAACGTGTAACGTATAACGTATAACGGACAGCGTATAACGTATTCCGAATAACGTATAACGCAGAACGTGTAACGTATAACGTTTAACGTACAGCGTATAACGTATATCGAATAACGTACTGCGTATACCGTATAACGTATAACGTATAACGTATAACGTATAACGTATAACGTATAACGTATAACGTATAACGTATAACGTATAACGTATAACGTATAACGTATAACGTATAACGTATAACGTATAACGTATAACGTATAACGTATAACGTATAACGTATAACGTATAACGTATAACGTATAACGTATAACGTATAACGTATAACGTATAACGTATAACGTATAACGTATAACGTATAACGTATAACGTATAACGTATAACGTATAACGTATAACGTATAACGTATAACGTATAACGTATAACGTATAACGTATAACGTATAACGTATAACGTATAACGTATAACGTATAACGTATAACGTATAACGTATAACGTATAACGTATAACGTATAACGTATAACGTATAACGTATAACGTATAACGTATAACGTATAACGTATAACGTATAACGTATAACGTATATCGAATAACGTAAAACGTATAACGCAGAACGTGTAACGTATAACGTTTAACGTACAGCGTAAAACGTATATCGAATAACGTACTGCGTATAACGTATAACGTATAACGTATAACGCAGAACGTGTAACGTATAATGTATAACGTATAACGTATAACGTATAACGTATAACGTATAACGTATAACGTATAACGTATAATGTATAACGTATAACGTATAACGCAGAACGTGTAACGTATAACGTATAACGTACAATGTATAACGTATATCGAATAACGTAAAACGTATAACGCAGAACGTGTAACGTATAACGTTTAACGTACAGCGTATAACGTATAACGTATAACGTATAACGTATAACGTATAACGTATAACGTATAACGTATAACGTATAACGTATAACGTATAACGTATAACGTATAACGTATAACGTATAACGTATAACGTATAACGTATAACGTATAACGTATAACGTATAACGTATAACGTATAACGTATAACGTATAAGGTATAACGTATAACGTATAACGTATAACGTATAACGTATAACGTATAACGTATAACGTATAACGTATAACGTATAACGTATAACGTATAACGTATAACGTATAACGCAGAACGTGTAACGTATATCGTTTAACGTACAGCGTATAACGTATATCGAATAACGTACTGCGCATAACGTATAACGTATAACGTATAACGCAGAACGTGTAACGTATAACGTATAACGGACAGCGTATAACGTATTCAGAATAACGTAGAACGCAGAACGTGTAACGTATAACGTTTAACATACAGCGTATAACGTATATCGAATAACGTACTGCGTATACCGTATAACGTATAACGTATAACGCAGAACGTGTAACGTATAACGTATAACGTATAACGTACAGCGTATAACGTATAACGTATAACGTATAACGTATAACGTATGACGTATAACGTATAACGTATAACGTACAGCGTATAACGTATATCGAATAACGTAAAACGTATAACGCAGAACGTGTAACGTATATCGTTTAACGTACAGCGTATAACGTATATCGAATAACGTACTGCGCATAACGTATAACGTATAACGTATAACGCAGAACGTGTAACGTATAACGTATAACGGACAGCGTATAACGTATTCCGAATAACGTATAACGCAGAACGTGTAACGTATAACGTTTAACGTACAGCGTATAACGTATATCGAATAACGTACTGCGTATACCGTATAACGTATAACGTATAACGTATAACGTATAACGTATAACGTATAACGTATAACGTATAACGTATAACGTATAACGTATAACGTATAACGTATAACGTATAACGTATAACGTATAACGTATAACGTATAACGTATAACGTATAACGTATAACGTATAACGTATAACGTATAACGTATAACGTATAACGTATAACGTATAACGTATAACGTATAACGTATAACGTATAACGTATAACGTATAACGTATAACGTATAACGTATAACGTATAACGTATAACGTATAACGTATAACGTATAACGTATAACGTATAACGTATAACGTATAACGTATAACGTATAACGTATAACGTATAACGTATAACGTATAACGTATAACGTATAACGTATAACGTATAACGTATAACGTATAACGTATAACGTATAACGTATAACGTATAACGTATAACGTATAACGTATAACGTATAACGTATAACGTATAACGTATAACGTATAACGTATAACGTATAACGTATAACGTATAACGTATAACGTATAACGTATAACGTATAACGTATAACGTATAACGTATAACGTATAACGTATAACGTATAACGTATAACGTATAACGTATAACGTATAACGTATAACGTATAACGTATAACGTATAACGTATAACGCATAACGTATAACGCATAACGTATAACGTATAACGTATAACGTATAACGTATACCATATAACGTATAACGTATAACGTATAACGTATAACGTATAACGTATAACGTATACCATATAACGTATAACCTATAACGTATAACGTATAACGTATAACGTATAACGTATAACGTATAACGTATAACGTATAACGTATAACGTATAACGTATAACGTATAACGTATATCGTATAACGTATAACGTATAACGTATAACGTATAACGTACAACGTATATCGTATAACGTATAACGTACAACGTACAACGTATAACGTACAACGTATATCGTATAACGTATAACGTATAACGTACAACGTATAACGTACAACGTATAACGTATAACGTATAACGTATAACGTATAATGTATAACGTATAACGTATAACGTATAACGTATAACGTATAACGTATAACGTATAACGTATAACGTATAACGTATAACGTATACCGTATAACGTATAACGTATAACGTATAACGTATAACGTATAACGTATAACGTATAACGTATAACGTATAACGTATAACGTATAACGTATAACGTATAACGTATAACGTATAACGTATAACGTATAACGTATAACGTATAACGTATAACGTATAACGTATAACGTATAACGTATAACGTATAACGTATAACGTATAACGTATAACGTATAACGTATAACGTATAACGTATAACGTATAACGTATAACGTATAACGTATAACGTATAACGTATAACGTATAACGTATAACGTATAACGTATAACGTATAACGTATAACGTATAACGTATAACGTATAACGTATAACGTATAACGTATAACGTATAACGTATAACGTATAACGTATAACGTATAACGTATAACGTATAACGTATAACGTATAACGTATAACGTATAACGTATAACGTATAACGTATAACGTATAACGTATAACGTATAACGTATAACGTATAACGTATAACGTATAACGTATAACGTATAACGTATAACGTATAACGTATAACGTATAACGTATAACGTATAACGTATAACGTATAACGTATAACGTATAACGTATAACGTATAACGTATAACGTATAACGTATAACGTATAACGTATAACGTATAACGTATAACGTATAACGTATAACGTATAACGTATAACGTATAACGTATAACGTATAACGTATAACGTATAACGTATAACGTATAACGTATAACGTATAACGTATAACGTATAACGTATAACGTATAACGTATAACGTATAACGTATAACGTATAACGTATAACGTATAACGTATAACGTATAACGTATAACGTATAACGTATAACGTATAACGTATAACGTATAACGTATAACGTATAACGTATAACGTATAACGTATAACGTATAACGTATAACGTATAACGTATAACGTACAATGTACAACGTATAACGTGTATCGTATAACGTGTAACGTATAACGTGTAACGTGTAACGTATAACGTATAACGTATAACGTATAACGTATAACGTATAACGTATAACGTATAACGTATAACGTATAATGTATAACGTATAACGTATAACGCAGAACGTGTAACGTATAACGTATAACGTACAGCGTATAACGTATATCGAATAACGTAAATCGTATAACGCAGAACGTGTAACGTATATCGTTTAACGTACAGCGTATAACGTATATCGAATAACGTACAGCGCATAACGTATAACGTATAACGTATAACGCAGAACGTGTAACGTATAACATATAACGGACAGCGTATAACGTATTCCGAATAACGTATAACGCAGAACGTGTAACGTATAACGTTTAACGTACAGCGTATAACGTATATCGAATAACGTACTGCGTATACCGTATAACGTATAACGTATAACGCAGAACGTGTAACGTATAACGTATAACGTACAGCGTATAACGTATAACGTATAACGTAAAAGGTATAACGTATAACGTAAAACGAATAACGCAGAACGTGTAACGTATAACGTTAAACGTACAGCGTATAACGTATATCGAATAACGTACTGCGTATAACGTATAATGTATAACGTATATCGAATAACGTATAACGTATAACGTATAACGTATAACGTATAACGTATAACGTATAACGTATAACGTATAACGTATAACGTATAACGTATAACGTATAACGTATAACGTATAACGTATAACGTATAACGTATAACGTATAACGTATAACGTATAACGTATAACGTATAACGCATAACGTATAACGCATAACGTATAACGTATAACGTATAACGTATAACGTATAACGTATACCATATAACGTATAACGTATAACGTATAACGTATAACGTATAACGTATAACGTATACCATATAACGTATAACCTATAACGTATAACGTATAACGTATAACGTATAACGTATAACGTATAACGTATAACGTATAACGTATAACGTATAACGTATAACGTATAACGTATAACGTATAACGTATAACGTATAACGTATAACGTATAACGTACAACGTATATCGTATAACGTATAACGTACAACGTACAACGTATAACGTACAACGTATAACGTATAACGTATAACGTATAACGTATAACGTATAACGTATAACGTATAACGTATAACGTATAACGTATAACGTATAACGTATAACGTATAACGTATAACGTATAACGTATAACGTATAACGTATAACGTATAACGTATAACGTATAACGTATAACGTATAACGTATAACGTATAACGTATAACGTATAACGTATAACGTATAACGTATAACGTATAACGTATAACGTATAACGTATAACGTATAACGTATAACGTATAACGTATAACGTATAACGTATAACGTATAACGTATAACGTATAACGTATAACGTATAACGTATAACGTATAACGTATAACGTATAACGTATAACGTATAACGTATAACGTATAACGTATAACGTATAACGTATAACGTATAACGTATAACGTATAACGTATAACGTATAACGTATAACGTATAACGTATAACGTATAACGTATAACGTATAACGTATAACGTATAACGTATAACGTATAACGTATAACGTATAACGTATAACGTATAACGTATAACGTATAACGTATAACGTATAACGTATAACGTATAACGTATAACGTATAACGTATAACGTATAACGTATAACGTATAACGTATAACGTATAACGTATAACGTATAACGTATAACGTATAACGTATAACGTATAACGTATAACGTATAACGTATAACGTATAACGTATAACGTATAACGTATAACGTATAACGTATAACGTATAACGTATAACGTATAACGTATAACGTATAACGTATAACGTATAACGTATAACGTATAACGTATAACGTATAACGTATAACGTATAACGTATAACGTATAACGTATAACGTATAACGTATAACGTATAACGTATAACGTATAACGTATAACGTATAACGTATAACGTATAACGTATAACGTATAACGTATAACGTATAACGTATAACGTATAACGTATAACGTATAACGTATAACGTATAACGTATAACGTATAACGTATAACGTATAACGTATAACGTATAACGTATAACGTATAACGTATAACGTATAACGTATAACGTATAACGTATAACGTATAACGTATAACGTATAACGTATAACGTATAACGTATAACGTATAACGTATAACGTATAACGTATAACGTATAACGTATAACGTATAACGTATAACGTATAACGTATAACGTATAACGTACAATGTACAACGTATAACGTGTATCGTATAACGTGTAACGTATAACGTGTAACGTGTAACGTATAACGTATAACGTATAACGTATAACGTATAACGTATAACGTATAACGTATAACGTATAACGTATAATGTATAACGTATAACGTATAACGCAGAACGTGTAACGTATAACGTATAACGTACAGCGTATAACGTATATCGAATAACGTAAATCGTATAACGCAGAACGTGTAACGTATATCGTTTAACGTACAGCGTATAACGTATATCGAATAACGTACAGCGCATAACGTATAACGTATAACGTATAACGCAGAACGTGTAACGTATAACATATAACGGACAGCGTATAACGTATTCCGAATAACGTATAACGCAGAACGTGTAACGTATAACGTTTAACGTACAGCGTATAACGTATATCGAATAACGTATAACGTATAACGTATAACGTATAACGTACAACGTATAACGTATAACGTATAACGTATAACGTATAACGTATAACGTATAACGTATAACGTATAACGTATAACGTATAACGTATAACGTATAACGTATAACGTATAACGTATAACGTATAACGTATAACGTATAACGTATAACGTATAACGTATAACGTATAACGTATAACGTATAACGTATAACGTACAATGTACAACGTATAACGTGTATCGTATAACGTGTAACGTATAACGTGTAACGTGTAACGTATAACGTATAACGTATAACGTATAACGTATAACGTATAACGTATAACGTATAACGTATAACGTATAATATATAACGTATAACGTATAACGCAGAACGTGTAACGTATAACGTATAACGTATAACGTATAACGTATAACGTATAACGTATAACGTATAACGTATAACGTATAACGTATAACGTATAACGTATAACGTATAACGTATAACGTATAACGTATAACGTATAACGTATAACGTATAACGTATAACGTATAACGTATAACGTATAACGTATAACGTATAACGTATAACGTATAACGTATAACGTATAACGTATAACGTATAACGTATAACGTATAACGTATAACGTATAACGTATAACGTATAACGTATAACGTATAACGTATAACGTATAACGTATAACGTATAACGTATAACGTATAAGGTATAACGTATAACGTATAACGTATAACGTATAACGTATAACGTATAACGTATAACGTATAACGCATAACGTATAACGTATAACGTATAACGTATAACGTATAACGTATAACGTATACCATATAACGTATAACCTATAACGTATAATGTATATCGTATAACGTATAACGTATAACGTATAACGTATAACGTATAACGTATAACGTATAACGTATAACGTATAACGTATAACGTATAACGTATAACGTACAACGTATATCGTATAACGTATAACGTATAACGTATAACGCAGAACGTGTAACGTATATCGTTTAACGTACAGCGTATAACGTATATCGAATAACGTACTGCGCATAACGTATAACGCAGAACGTGTAACGTATAACGTATAACGGACAGCGTATAACGTATTCCGAATAACGTATAACGCAGAACGTGTAACGTATAACGTATAACGTATAACGTATAACGTATAACGTATGACGTATAACGTATAACGTATAACGTATAACGTATAACGTATAACGTATAAAGTATAACGTATAACGTATAACGTATAACGTATAACGTATAACGTATAACGTATAACGTATAACGTATAACGTATAACGTATAACGTATAACGTATAACGTATAACGTATAGCGTATAACGTATAACGTATAACGTATAACGTATAACGTATAACGTATAACGTATAACGTATAACGTATAACGTATTTCGTATAACGTATAACGTATAACGTATAACGTATGACGTATAACGTATAAGGTATAACGTATAACGTATAACGTATAACGTATAACGTATAACGTATAACGTATAACGTATAACGTATAACGTACAGCGTATAACGTATATCGAATAACGTAAAACGTATAACGCAGAACGTGTAACGTATATCGTTTAACGTACAGCGTATAACGTATATCGAATAACGTACTGCGCATAACGTATAACGTATAACGTATAACGCAGAACGTGTAACGTATAACGTATAACGGACAGCGTATAACGTATTCCGAATAACGTAGAACGCAGAACGTGTAACGTATAACGTTTAACGTACAGCGTATAACGTATATCGAATAACGTACTGCGTATACCGTATAACGTATAACGTATAACGCAGAACGTGTAACGTATAACGTATAACGTACAGCGTATAACGTATAACGTATAACGTAAAACGTATAACGTATAACGTAAAACGTATAACGCAGATCGTGTAACGTATAACGTTTAACGTACAGCGTATAACGTATATCGAATAACGTACTGCGTATAACGTATAATGTATAACGTATAACGCAGAACGTGTAACGTATAACGTATAACGTATAACGTACAGCGTATAACGTATAACGTATAACGTATAACGTATAACGTATGACGTATAACGTATAACGTATAACGTACAGCGTATAACGTATATCGAATAACGTAAAACGTATAACGCAGAACGTGTAACGTATATCGTTTAACGTACAGCGTATAACGTATATCGAATAACGTACTGCGCATAACGTATAACGTATAACGTATAACGCAGAACGTGTAACGTATAACGTATAACGGACAGCGTATAACGTATTCCGAATAACGTATAACGCAGAACGTGTAACGTATAACGTATAACGTATAACGTATAACGTATAACGTATAACGTATAACGTATAACGTATAACGTATAACGTATAACGTATAACGTATAACGTATAACGTATAACGTATAACGTATAACGTATAACGTATAACGTATAACGTATAACGTATAACGTATAACGTATAACGTATAACGTATAACGTATAACGTATAACGTATAACGTATAACGTATAACGTATAACGTATAACGTATAACGTATAACGTATAAGGTATAACGTATAACGTATAACGTATAACGTATAACGTATAACGTATAACGTATAACGTATAACGTATAACGTATAACGTATAACGTATAACGTATAACGTATAACGTATAACGTATAACGTATAACGTATAACGTATAACGTATAACGTATAACGTATAACGTATAACGTATAACGTATAACGTATAACGTATAACGTATAACGTATAACGTATAACGTATAACGTATAACGTATAACGTATAACGTATAACGTATAACGTATAACGTATAACGTATAACGTATAACGCATAACGTATAACGTATAACGTATAACGTATAACGTATAACGTATAACGTATAACGTATAACGTATAACGTATAACGTATAACGTATGACGTATAACGTATAACGTATAACGTATAACGTATAACGTATAACGTATAAAGTATAACGTATAACGTATAACGTATAACGTATAACGTATAACGTATAACGTATAACGTATAACGTATAACGTATAACGTATAACGTATAACGTATAACGTATAGCGTATAACGTATAACGTATAACGTATAACGTATAACGTATAACGTATAACGTATAACGTATAACGTATAACGTATAACGTATAACGTATAACGTATAACGTATAACGTATAACGTATAACGTATGACGTATAACGTATAAGGTATAACGTATAACGTATAACGTATAACGTATAACGTATAACGTATAACGTATAACGTATAACGTATAACGTATAACGTATGACGTATAACGTATAAGGTATAACGTATAACGTATAACGTATAACGTATAACGTATAACGTATAACGTATAACGTATAACGTACAGCGTATAACGTATATCGAATAACGTAAAACGTGTAACGCAGAACGTGTAACGTATATCGTTTAACGTACAGCGTATAACGTATATCGAATAACGTACTGCGCATAACGTATAACGTATAACGTATAACGCAGAACGTGTAACGTATAACGTATAACGGACAGCGTATAACGTATTCCGAATAACGTAGAACGCAGAACGTGTAACGTATAACGTTTAACGTACAGCGTATAACGTATATCGAATAACGTACTGCGTATACCGTATAACGTATAACGTATAACGCAGAACGTGTAACGTATAACGTATAACGTACAGCGTATAACGTATAACGTATAACGTAAAACGTATAACGTATAACGTAAAACGTATAACGCAGATCGTGTAACGTATAACGTTTAACGTACAGCGTATAACGTATATCGAATAACGTACTGCGTATAACGTATAATGTATAACGTATAACGCAGAACGTGTAACGTATAACGTATAACGTATAACGTACAGCGTATAACGTATAACGTATAACGTATAACGTATAACGTATGACGTATAACGTATAACGTATAACGTACAGCGTATAACGTATATCGAATAACGTAAAACGTATAACGCAGAACGTGTAACGTATATCGTTTAACGTACAGCGTATAACGTATATCGAATAACGTACTGCGCATAACGTATAACGTATAACGTATAACGCAGAACGTGTAACGTATAACGTATAACGGACAGCGTATAACGTATTCCGAATAACGTATAACGCAGAACGTGTAACGTATAACGTTTAACGTACAGCGTATAACGTATATCGAATAACGTACTGCGTATACCGTATAACGTATAACGTATAACGTATAACGTATAACGTATAACGTATAACGTATAACGTATAACGTATAACGTATAACGTATAACGTATAACGTATAACGTATAACGTATAACGTATAACGTATAACGTATAACGTATAACGTATAACGTATAACGTATAACGAATTACGTAATAAGTATAACGTATAATGTATAACGTATAACGTATAACGCAGAACGTGTAACGTATAACGTATAACGTACAATGTATAACGTATATCGAATAACATAAAACGTATAACGCAGAACGTGTAACGTATAACGTTTAACGTACAGCGTAAAACGTATATCGAATAACGTACTGCGTATAACGTATAACGTATAACGTATAACGCAGAACGTGTAACGTATAATGTATAACGTATAACGTACAGCGTATAACGTATAACGTATAACGTATAACGTATAACGTATAACGTATAACGTATAACGTATAACGTATAACGTATAACGTATAACGTATAACGTATAACGTATAACGTATAACGTATAACGTATAACGTATAACGTATAACGTATAACGTATAACGTATAACGTATAACGTATAACGTATAACGTATAACGTATAACGTATAACGTATAACGTATAACGTATAACGTATAACGTATAACGTATAACGTATAACGTATAACGTATAACGTATAACGTATAACGTATAACGTATAACGTATAACGTACAACGTATAACGTATAACGTATAACGTATAACGTATAACGTATAACGTATAACGTATAACGTATAACGTATAAGGTATAAGGTATAACGTATAACGTATAACGCATAACGTATAACGTATAACGTATAACGTATAACGTATAACGTATAACGTATAACGTATAACGTATAACGCAGAACGTGTAACGTATAACGTATAACGTATAACGTATAACGTATAACGTATGACGTATAACGTATAACGTATAACGTATAACGTATAACGTATAACGTATAACGTATAAAGTATAACGTATAACGTATAACGTATAACGTATAACGTATAACGTATAACGTATAACGTATAACGTATAACGTATAACGTATAACGTATAACGTATAACGTATAACGTATAGCGTATAACGTATAACGTATAACGTATAACGTATAACGTATAACGTATAACGTATAACGTATAACGTGTAACGTATAACGTATAACGTACAGCGTATAACGTATAACGTATAACGTAAAACGTATAACGTATAACGTAAAACGTATAACGCAGAACGTGTAACGTATAACGTTTAACGTACAGCGTATAACGTATATCGAATAACGTACTTCGTATAACGTATAATGTATAACGTATAACGCAGAACGTGTAACGTATAACGTATAACGTATAACGTACAGCGTATAACGTATAACGTATAACGTATAACGTATAACGTATGACGTATAACGTATAACGTATAACGTACAGCGTATAACGTATATCGAATAACGTAAAACGTATAACGCAGAACGTGTAACGTATATCGTTTAACGTACAGCGTATAACGTATATCGAATAACGTACTGCGCATAACGTATAACGTATAACGTATAACGCAGAACGTGTAACGTATAACGTATAACGGACAGCGTATAACGTATTCCGAATAACGTATAACGCAGAACGTGTAACGTATAACGTTTAACGTACAGCGTATAACGTATATCGAATAACGTACTGCGTATACCGTATAACGTATAACGTATAACGTATAACGTATAACGTATAACGTAAAACGTATAACGTATAACGTATAACGTATAACGTATAACGTATAACGTATAACGTATAACGTATAACGTATAACGTATAACGTATAACGTATAACGTATAACGTATAACGTATAACGAATTACGTAATAAGTATAACGTATAATGTATAACGTATAACGTATAACGCAGAACGTGTAACGTATAACGTATAACGTACAATGTATAACGTATATCGAATAACGTAAAACGTATAACGCAGAACGTGTAACGTATAACGTTTAACGTACAGCGTAAAACGTATATCGAATAACGTACTGCGTATAACGTATAACGTATAACGTATAACGCAGAACGTGTAACGTATAATGTATAACGTATAACGTACAGCGTATAACGTATAACGTATAACGTATAACGTATAACGTATAACGTATAACGTATAACGTATAACGTATAACGTATAACGTATAACGTATAACGTATAACGTATAACGTATAACGTATAACGTATAACGTATAACGTATAACGTATAACGTATAACGTATAACGTATAACGTATAACGTATAACGTATAACGTATAACGTATAACGTATAACGTATAACGTATAACGTATAACGTATAACGTATAACGTATAACGTATAACGTATAACGTATAACGTATAACGTATAACGTATAACGTATAACGTATAACGTATAACGTATAACGTATAACGTATAACGTATAACGTATAACGTATAACGTATAACGTATAACGTATAACGTATAAGGTATAACGTATAACGTATAACGTATAACGTATAACGTATAACGTATAACGTATAACGTATAACGTATAACGCAGAACGTGTAACGTATATCGTTTAACGTACAGCGTATAACGTATATCGAATAACGTACTGCGCATAACGTATAACGTATAACGTATAACGCAGAACGTGTAACGTATAACGTATAACGGACAGCGTATAACGTATTCAGAATAACGTAGAACGCAGAACGTGTAACGTATAACGTTTAACCTACAGCGTATAACGTATATCGAATAACGTACTGCGTATACCGTATAACGTATAACGTATAACGCAGAACGTGTAACGTATAACGTATAACGTATAACGTACAGCGTATAACGTATAACGTATAACGTATAACGTATAACGTATGACGTATGACGTATAACGTATAACGTACAGCGTATAACGTATATCGAATAACGTAAAACGTATAACGCAGAACGTGTAACGTATATCGTTTAACGTACAGCGTATAACGTATATCGAATAACGTACTGCGCATAACGTATAACGTATAACGTATAACGCAGAACGTGTAACGTATAACGTATAACGGACAGCGTATAACGTATTCCGAATAACGTATAACGCAGGACGTGTAACGTATAACGTTTAACGTACAGCGTATAACGTATATCGAATAACGTACTGCGTATACCGTATAACGTATAACGTATAACGTGTGACGTATAACGTATAACGTATAACGTATAACGTATAACGTATAACGTATAAAGTATAACGTATAACGTATAACGTATAACGTATAACGTATAACGTATAACGTATAACGTATAACGTATAACGTATAACGTATAACGTATAACGTATAACGTATAACGTATAACGTATAGCGTATAACGTATAACGTATAACGTATAACGTATAACGTATAACGTATAACGTATAACGTATAACGTATAACGTATAACGTATAACGTATAACGTATAACGTATAACGTATGACGTATAACGTATAAGGTATAACGTATAACGTATAACGTATAACGTATAACGTATAACGTATAACGTATAACGTATAACGTATAACGTATAACGTATAACGTATAACGTATAACGTATAACGTATAACGTACAGCGTATAACGTATAACGTATAACGTATAACGTATAACGTATGACGTATAACGTATAACGTATAACGTACAGCGTATAACGTATATCGAATAACGTAAAACGTATAACGCAGAACGTGTAACGTATATCGTTTAACGTACAGCGTATAACGTATATCGAATAACGTACTGCGCATAACGTATAACGTATAACGTATAACGCAGAACGTGTAACGTATAACGTATAACGGACAGCGTATAACGTATTCCGAATAACGTATAACGCAGAACGTGTAACGTATAACGTTTAACGTACAGCGTATAACGTATATCGAATAACGTACTGCGTATACCGTATAACGTATAACGTATAACGTATAACGTATAACGTATAACGTAAAACGTATAACGTATAACGTATAACGTATAACGTATAACGTATAACGTATAACGTATAACGTATAACGTATAACGTATAACGTATAACGTATAACGTATAACGTATAACGAATTACGTAATAAGTATAACGTATAATGTATAACGTATAACGTATAACGCAGAACGTGTAACGTATAACGTATAAGGTACAGTGTATAACGTATATCGAATAACGTAAAACGTATAACGCAGAACGTGTAACGTATAACGTTTAACGTACAGCGTAAAACGTATATCGAATAACGTACTGCGTATAACGTATAACGTATAACGTATAACGCAGAACGTGTAACGTATAATGTATAACGTATAACGTACAGCGTATAACGTATAACGTATAACGTATAACGTATAACGTATAACGTATAACGTATAACGTATAACGTATAACGTATAACGTATAACGTATAACGTATAACGTATAACGTATAACGTATAACGTATAACGTATAACGTATAACGTATAACGTATAACGTATAACGTATAACGTATAACGTATAACGTATAACGTATAACGTATAACGTATAACGTATAACGTATAACGTATAACGTATAACGTATAACGTATAACGTATAACGTATAACGTATAACGTATAACGTATAACGTATAACGTATAACGTATAACGTATAACGTATAACGTATAACGTATAACGTATAACGTATAACGTATAACGTATAACGTATAAGGTATAACGTATAACGTATAACGTATAACGTATAACGTATAACGTATAACGTATAACGTATAACGTATAACGTATAACGCAGAACGTGTAACGTATATCGTTTAACGTACAGCGTATAACGTATATCGAATAACGTACTGCGCATAACGTATAACGTATAACGTATAACGCAGAACGTGTAACGTATAACGTATAACGGACAGCGTATAACGTATTCAGAATAACGTAGAACGCAGAACGTGTAACGTATAACGTTTAACCTACAGCGTATAACGTATATCGAATAACGTACTGCGTATACCGTATAACGTATAACGTATAACGCAGAACGTGTAACGTATAACGTATAACGTATAACGTACAGCGTATAACGTATAACGTATAACGTATAACGTATAACGTATGACGTATAACGTATAACGTATAACGTACAGCGTATAACGTATATCGAATAACGTAAAACGTATAACGCAGAACGTGTAACGTATATCGTTTAACGTACAGCGTATAACGTATATCGAATAACGTACTGCGCATAACGTATAACGTATAACGTATAACGCAGAACGTGTAACGTATAACGTATAACGGACAGCGTATAACGTATTCCGAATAACGTATAACGCAGGACGTGTAACGTATAACGTTTAACGTACAGCGTATAACGTATATCGAATAACGTACTGCGTATACCGTATAACGTATAACGTATAACGTGTGACGTATAACGTATAACGTATAACGTATAACGTATAACGTATAACGTATAAAGTATAACGTATAACGTATAACGTATAACGTATAACGTATAACGTATAACGTATAACGTATAACGTATAACGTATAACGTATAACGTATAACGTATAACGTATAACGTATAACGTATAACGTATAGCGTATAACGTATAACGTATAACGTATAACGTATAACGTATAACGTATAACGTATAACGTATAACGTATAACGTATAACGTATAACGTATAACGTATAACGTATGACGTATAACGTATAAGGTATAACGTATAACGTATAACGTATAACGTATAACGTATAACGTATAACGTATAACGTATAACGTA
Organism: Lasioglossum morio; assembly: GCA_916610235.2. Classification (NCBI taxonomy): domain Eukaryota; kingdom Metazoa; phylum Arthropoda; class Insecta; order Hymenoptera; family Halictidae; genus Lasioglossum; species Lasioglossum morio. The sequence continues at coordinate 33,325 of CAKAJA020000354.1, forward strand.
TAACGTACAGCGTATAACGTATAACGTATAACGTATAACGTATAACGTATAACGTATAACGTATAACGTATAACGTATAACGTATAACGTATAACGTATAACGTATAACGTATAACGTATAACGTATAACGTATAACGTATAACGTATAACGTATAACGTATAACGTATAACGTATAACGTATAACGTATAACGTATAACGCATAACGTATAACGTATAACGTATAACGTATAACGTATAACGTATAACGTATAACGTATAACGTATAACGTATAACGTATAACGTATAACGTATGACGTATAACGTATAACGTATAACGTATAACGTATAACGTATAACGTATAAAGTATAACGTATAACGTATAACGTATAACGTATAACGTATAACGTATAACGTATAACGTATAACGTATAACGTATAACGTATAACGTATAACGTATAGCGTATAACGTATAACGTATAACGTATAACGTATAACGTATAACGTATAACGTATAACGTATAACGTATAACGTATAACGTATAACGTATAACGTATAACGTATAACGTATGACGTATAACGTATAAGGTATAACGTATAACGTATAACGTATAACGTATAACGTATAACGTATAACGTATAACGTATAACGTATAACGTATAACGTATAACGTATAACGTATAACGTATAAGGTATAACGTATAACGTATAACGTATAACGTATAACGTATAACGTATAACGTATAACGTACAGCGTATAACGTATATCGAATAACGTAAAACGTGTAACGCAGAACGTGTAACGTATATCGTTTAACGTACAGCGTATAACGTATATCGAATAACGTACTGCGCATAACGTATAACGTATAACGTATAACGCAGAACGTGTAACGTATAACGTATAACGGACAGCGTATAACGTATTCCGAATAACGTAGAACGCAGAACGTGTAACGTATAACGTTTAACGTACAGCGTATAACGTATATCGAATAACGTACTGCGTATACCGTATAACGTATAACGTATAACGCAGAACGTGTAACGTATAACGTATAACGTACAGCGTATAACGTATAACGTATAACGTAAAACGTATAACGTATAACGTAAAACGTATAACGCAGATCGTGTAACGTATAACGTTTAACGTACAGCGTATAACGTATATCGAATAACGTACTGCGTATAACGTATAATGTATAACGTATAACGCAGAACGTGTAACGTATAACGTATAACGTATAACGTACAGCGTATAACGTATAACGTATAACGTATAACGTATAACGTATGACGTATAACGTATAACGTATAACGTACAGCGTATAACGTATATCGAATAACGTAAAACGTATAACGCAGAACGTGTAACGTATATCGTTTAACGGGCACCGTATAACGTATATCGAATAACGTACTGCGCATAACGTATAACGTATAACGTATAACGCAGAACGTGTAACGTATAACGTATAACGGACTGCGTATAACGTATTCCGAATAACGTATAACGCAGAACGTGTAACGTATAACGTTTAACGTACAGCGTATAACGTATATCGAATAACGTACTGCGTTTACCGTATAACGTATAACGTATAACGTATAACGTATAACGTATAACGTATAACGTATAACGTATAACGTATAACGTATAACGTATAACGTATAACGTATAACGTATAACGTATAACGTATAACGTATAACGTATAACGTATAACGTATAACGTATAACGAATTACGTAATAAGTATAACGTATAATGTATAACGTATAACGTATAACGCAGAACGTGTAACGTATAACGTATAACGTACAATGTATAACGTATATCGAATAACATAAAACGTATAACGCAGAACGTGTAACGTATAACGTTTAACGTACAGCGTAAAACGTATATCGAATAACGTACTGCGTATAACGTATAACGTATAACGTATAACGCAGAACGTGTAACGTATAATGTATAACGTATAACGTACAGCGTATAACGTATAACGTATAACGTATAACGTATAACGTATAACGTATAACGTATAACGTATAACGTATAACGTATAACGTATAACGTATAACGTATAACGTATAACGTATAACGTATAACGTATAACGTATAACGTATAACGTATAACGTATAACGTATAACGTATAACGTATAACGTATAACGTATAACGTATAACGTATAACGTATAACGTATAACGTATAACGTATAACGTATAACGTATAACGTATAACGTATAACGTATAACGTATAACGTATAACGTATAACGTACAACGTATAACGTATAACGTATAACGTATAACGTATAACGTATAACGTATAACGTATAACGTATAACGTATAAGGTATAAGGTATAACGTATAACGTATAACGCATAACGTATAACGTATAACGTATAACGTATAACGTATAACGTATAACGTATAACGTATAACGTATAACGTATAACGCAGAACGTGTAACGTATAACGTATAACGTATAACGTATAACGTATAACGTATGACGTATAACGTATAACGTATAACGTATAACGTATAACGTATAACGTATAACGTATAAAGTATAACGTATAACGTATAACGTATAACGTATAACGTATAACGTATAACGTATAACGTATAACGTATAACGTATAACGTATAACGTATAACGTATAACGTATAACGTATAGCGTATAACGTATAACGTATAACGTATAACGTATAACGTATAACGTATAACGTATAACGTATAACGTGTAACGTATAACGTATAACGTACAGCGTATAACGTATAACGTATAACGTAAAACGTATAACGTATAACGTAAAACGTATAACGCAGAACGTGTAACGTATAACGTTTAACGTACAGCGTATAACGTATATCGAATAACGTACTTCGTATAACGTATAATGTATAACGTATAACGCAGAACGTGTAACGTATAACGTATAACGTATAACGTACAGCGTATAACTTATAACGTATAACGTATAACGTATAACGTATGACGTATAACGTATAACGTATAACGTACAGCGTATAACGTATATCGAATAACGTAAAACGTATAACGCAGAACGTGTAACGTATATCGTTTAACGTACAGCGTATAACGTATATCGAATAACGTACTGCGCATAACGTATAACGTATAACGTATAACGCAGAACGTGTAACCTATAACGTATAACGGACAGCGTATAACGTATTCCGAATAACGTATAACGCAGAACGTGTAACGTATAACGTTTAACGTACAGCGTATAACGTATATCGAATAACGTACTGCGTATACCGTATAACGTATAACGTATAACGTATAACGTATAACGTATAACGTAAAACGTATAACGTATAACGTATAACGTATAACGTATAACGTATAACGTATAACGTATAACGTATAACGTATAACGTATAACGTATAACGTATAACGTATAACGTATAACGTATAACGAATTACGTAATAAGTATAACGTATAATGTATAACGTATAACGTATAACGCAGAACGTGTAACGTATAACGTATAACGTACAATGTATAACGTATATCGAATAACGTAAAACGTATAACGCAGAACGTGTAACGTATAACGTTTAACGTACAGCGTAAAACGTATATCGAATAACGTACTGCGTATAACGTATAACGTATAACGTATAACGCAGAACGTGTAACGTATAATGTATAACGTATAACGTACAGCGTATAACGTATAACGTATAACGTATAACGTATAACGTATAACGTATAACGTATAACGTATAACGTATAACGTATAACGTATAACGTATAACGTATAACGTATAACGTATAACGTATAACGTATAACGTATAACGTATAACGTATAACGTATAACGTATAACGTATAACGTATAACGTATAACGTATAACGTATAACGTATAACGTATAACGTATAACGTATAACGTATAACGTATAACGTATAACGTATAACGTATAACGTATAACGTATAACGTATAACGTATAACGTATAACGTATAACGTATAACGTATAACGTATAACGTATAACGTATAACGTATAACGTATAACGTATAAGGTATAACGTATAACGTATAACGTATAACGTATAACGTATAACGTATAACGTATAACGTATAACGTATAACGTATAACGTATAACGCAGAACGTGTAACGTATATCGTTTAACGTACAGCGTATAACGTATATCGAATAACGTACTGCGCATAACGTATAACGTATAACGTATAACGCAGAACGTGTAACGTATAACGTATAACGGACAGCGTATAACGTATTCAGAATAACGTAGGACGCAGAACGTGTAACGTATAACGTTTAACCTACAGCGTATAACGTATATCGAATAACGTACTGCGTATACCGTATAACGTATAACGTATAACGCAGAACGTGTAACGTATAACGTATAACGTATAACGTACAGCGTATAACGTATAACGTATAACGTATAACGTATAACGTATGACGTATAACGTATAACGTATAACGTACAGCGTATAACGTATATCGAATAACGTAAAACGTATAACGCAGAACGTGTAACGTATATCGTTTAACGTACAGCGTATAACGTATATCGAATAACGTACTGCGCATAACGTATAACGTATAACGTATAACGCAGAACGTGTAACGTATAACGTATAACGGACAGCGTATAACGTATTCCGAATAACGTATAACGCAGGACGTGTAACGTATAACGTTTAACGTACAGCGTATAACGTATATCGAATAACGTACTGCGTATACCGTATAACGTATAACGTATAACGTGTGACGTATAACGTATAACGTATAACGTATAACGTATAACGTATAACGTATAAAGTATAACGTATAACGTATAACGTATAACGTATAACGTATAACGTATAACGTATAACGTATAACGTATAACGTATAACGTATAACGTATAACGTATAACGTATAACGTATAGCGTATAACGTATAACGTATAACGTATAACGTATAACGTATAACGTATAACGTATAACGTATAACGTATAACGTATAACGTATAACGTATAACGTATAACGTATGACGTATAACGTATAAGGTATAACGTATAACGTATAACGTATAACGTATAACGTATAACGTATAACGTATAACGTATAACGTATAACGTACAGCGTATAACGTATATCGAATAACGTAAAACGTATAACGCAGAACGTGTAACGTATATCGTTTAACGTACAGCGTATAACGTATATCGAATAACGTACTGCGCATAACGTATAACGTATAACGCAGAACGTGTAACGTATAACGTATAACGGACAGCGTATAACGTATTCCGAATAACGTATAACGCAGAACGTGTAACGTATAACGTTTAACGTACAGCGTATAACGTATATCGAATAACGTACTGCGTATACCGTATAACGTATAACGTATAACGCAGAACGTGTAACGTATAACGTATAACGTACAGCGTATAACGTATAACGTATAACGTAAAACGTATAACGTATAACGTAAAACGTATAACGCAGAACGTGTAACGTATAACGTTTAACGTACAGCGTATAACGTATATCGAATAACGTACTGCGTATAACGTATAATGTATAACGTATAACGCAGAACGTGTAACGTATAACGTATAACGTATAACGTACAGCGTATAACGTATAACGTATAACGTATAACGTATAACGTATAACGTATAACGTATAACGTATAACGTACAGCGTATAACGTATATCGAATAACGTAAAACGTATAACGCAGAACGTGTAACGTATATCGTTTAACGTACAGCGTATAACGTATATCGAATAACGTACTGCGCATAACGTATAACGTATAACGTATAACGCAGAACGTGTAACGTATAACGTATAACGGACAGCGTATAACGTATTCCGAATAACGTATAACGCAGAACGTGTAACGTATAACGTTTAACGTACAGCGTATAACGTATATCGAATAACGTACTGCGTATACCGTATAACGTATAACGTATAACGTGTGACGTATAACGTATAACGTATAACGTATAACGTATAACGTATAACGTATAAAGTATAACGTATAACGTATAACGTATAACGTATAACGTATAACGTATAACGTATAACGTATAACGTATAACGTATAACGTATAACGTATAACGTATAACGTATAACGTATAACGTATAGCGTATAACGTATAACGTATAACGTATAACGTATAACGTATAACGTATAACGTATAACGTATAACGTATAACGTATAACGTATAACGTATAACGTATAACGTATAACGTATAACGTATAAAGTATAACGTATAACGTATAACGTATAACGTATAACGTATAACGTATAACGTATAACGTATAACGTATAACGTACAGCGTATAACGTATAACGTATAACGTATAACGTATAACGTATAACGTATAACGTATAACGTATAACGTATAACGTATAACGTATAACGTATAACGTATAACGTATAACGTATAACGTATAACGTATAACGTATAACGTATAACGTATAACGTATAACGTATAACGTATAACGTATAACGTATAACGTATAACGCATAACGTATAACGTATAACGTATAACGTATAACGTATAACGTATAACGTATAACGTATAACGTATAACGTATAACGTATAACGTATAACGTATGACGTATAACGTATAACGTATAACGTATAACGTATAACGTATAACGTATAAAGTATAACGTATAACGTATAACGTATAACGTATAACGTATAACGTATAACGTATAACGTATAACGTATAACGTATAACGTATAACGTATAACGTATAGCGTATAACGTATAACGTATAACGTATAACGTATAACGTATAACGTATAACGTATAACGTATAACGTATAACGTATAACGTATAACGTATAACGTATAACGTATAACGTATGACGTATAACGTATAAGGTATAACGTATAACGTATAACGTATAACGTATAACGTATAACGTATAACGTATAACGTATAACGTATAACGTATAACGTATGACGTATAACGTATAAGGTATAACGTATAACGTATAACGTATAACGTATAACGTATAACGTATAACGTATAACGTACAGCGTATAACGTATATCGAATAACGTAAAACGTGTAACGCAGAACGTGTAACGTATATCGTTTAACGTACAGCGTATAACGTATATCGAATAACGTACTGCGCATAACGTATAACGTATAACGTATAACGCAGAACGTGTAACGTATAACGTATAACGGACAGCGTATAACGTATTCCGAATAACGTAGAACGCAGAACGTGTAACGTATAACGTTTAACGTACAGCGTATAACGTATATCGAATAACGTACTGCGTATACCGTATAACGTATAACGTATAACGCAGAACGTGTAACGTATAACGTATAACGTACAGCGTATAACGTATAACGTATAACGTAAAACGTATAACGTATAACGTAAAACGTATAACGCAGATCGTGTAACGTATAACGTTTAACGTACAGCGTATAACGTATATCGAATAACGTACTGCGTATAACGTATAATGTATAACGTATAACGCAGAACGTGTAACGTATAACGTATAACGTATAACGTACAGCGTATAACGTATAACGTATAACGTATAACGTATAACGTATGACGTATAACGTATAACGTATAACGTACAGCGTATAACGTATATCGAATAACGTAAAACGTATAACGCAGAACGTGTAACGTATATCGTTTAACGTACAGCGTATAACGTATATCGAATAACGTACTGCGCATAACGTATAACGTATAACGTATAACGCAGAACGTGTAACGTATAACGTATAACGGACAGCGTATAACGTATTCCGAATAACGTATAACGCAGAACGTGTAACGTATAACGTTTAACGTACAGCGTATAACGTATATCGAATAACGTACTGCGTATACCGTATAACGTATAACGTATAACGTATAACGTATAACGTATAACGTATAACGTATAACGTATAACGTATAACGTATAACGTATAACGTATAACGTATAACGTATAACGTATAACGTATAACGTATAACGTATAACGTATAACGTATAACGTATAACGTATAACGAATTACGTAATAAGTATAACGTATAATGTATAACGTATAACGTATAACGCAGAACGTGTAACGTATAACGTATAACGTACAATGTATAACGTATATCGAATAACATAAAACGTATAACGCAGAACGTGTAACGTATAACGTTTAACGTACAGCGTAAAACGTATATCGAATAACGTACTGCGTATAACGTATAACGTATAACGTATAACGCAGAACGTGTAACGTATAATGTATAACATATAACGGACAGCGTATAACGTATAACGTATAACGTATAACGTATAACGTATAACGTATAACGTATAACGTATAACGTATAACGTATAACGTATAACGTATAACGTATAACGTATAACGTATAACGTATAACGTATAACGTATAACGTATAACGTATAACGTATAACGTATAACGTATAACGTATAACGTATAACGTATAACGTATAACGTATAACGTATAACGTATAACGTATAACGTATAACGTATAACGTATAACGTATAACGTATAACGTATAACGTATAACGTATAACGTATAACGTATAACGTACAACGTATAACGTATAACGTATAACGTATAACGTATAACGTATAACGTATAACGTATAACGTATAACGTATAAGGTATAAGGTATAACGTATAACGTATAACGCATAACGTATAACGTATAACGTATAACGTATAACGTATAACGTATAACGTATAACGTATAACGTATAACGCAGAACGTGTAACGTATAACGTATAACGTATAACGTATAACGTATAACGTATGACGTATAACGTATAACGTATAACGTATAACGTATAACGTATAACGTATAACGTATAAAGTATAACGTATAACGTATAACGTATAACGTATAACGTATAACGTATAACGTATAACGTATAACGTATAACGTATAACGTATAACGTATAACGTATAACGTATAACGTATAGCGTATAACGTATAACGTATAACGTATAACGTATAACGTATAACGTATAACGTATAACGTATAACGTATAACGTATAACGTATAACGTACAGCGTATAACGTATAACGTATAACGTAAAACGTATAACGTATAACGTAAAACGTATAACGCAGAACGTGTAACGTATAACGTTTAACGTACAGCGTATAACGTATATCGAATAACGTACTTCGTATAACGTATAATGTATAACGTATAACGCAGAACGTGTAACGTATAACGTATAACGTATAACGTACAGCGTATAACTTATAACGTATAACGTATAACGTATAACGTATGACGTATAACGTATAACGTATAACGTACAGCGTATAACGTATATCGAATAACGTAAAACGTATAACGCAGAACGTGTAACGTATATCGTTTAACGTACAGCGTATAACGTATATCGAATAACGTACTGCGCATAACGTATAACGTATAACGTATAACGCAGAACGTGTAACCTATAACGTATAACGGACAGCGTATAACGTATTCCGAATAACGTATAACGCAGAACGTGTAACGTATAACGTTTAACGTACAGCGTATAACGTATATCGAATAACGTACTGCGTATACCGTATAACGTATAACGTATAACGTATAACGTATAACGTATAACGTAAAACGTATAACGTATAACGTATAACGTATAACGTATAACGTATAACGTATAACGTATAACGTATAACGTATAACGTATAACGTATAACGTATAACGTATAACGTATAACGTATAACGAATTACGTAATAAGTATAACGTATAATGTATAACGTATAACGTATAACGCAGAACGTGTAACGTATAACGTATAACGTACAACGTATAACGTATATCGAATAACGTAAAACGTATAACGCAGAACGTGTAACGTATAACGTTTAACGTACAGCGTAAAACGTATATCGAATAACGTACTGCGTATAACGTATAACGTATAACGTATAACGCAGAACGTGTAACGTATAATGTATAACGTATAACGTACAGCGTATAACGTATAACGTATAACGTATAACGTATAACGTATAACGTATAACGTATAACGTATAACGTATAACGTATAACGTATAACGTATAACGTATAACGTATAACGTATAACGTATAACGTATAACGTATAACGTATAACGTATAACGTATAACGTATAACGTATAACGTATAACGTATAACGTATAACGTATAACGTATAACGTATAACGTATAACGTATAACGTATAACGTATAACGTATAACGTATAACGTATAACGTATAACGTATAACGTATAACGTATAACGTATAACGTATAACGTATAACGTATAACGTATAACGTATAACGTATAACGTATAACGTATAACGTATAACGTATAACGTATAACGTATAACGTATAACGTATAACGTATAACGTATAACGTATAACGTATAACGTATAACGTATAACGCAGAACGTGTAACGTATATCGTTTAACGTACAGCGTATAACGTATATCGAATAACGTACTGCGCATAACGTATAACGTATAACGTATAACGCAGAACGTGTAACGTATAACGTATAACGGACAGCGTATAACGTATTCAGAATAACGTAGAACGCAGAACGTGTAACGTATAACGTTTAACCTACAGCGTATAACGTATATCGAATAACGTACTGCGTATACCGTATAACGTATAACGTATAACGCAGAACGTGTAACGTATAACGTATAACGTATAACGTACAGCGTATAACGTATAACGTATAACGTATAACGTATAACGTATGACGTATAACGTATAACGTATAACGTACAGCGTATAACGTATATCGAATAACGTAAAACGTATAACGCAGAACGTGTAACGTATATCGTTTAACGTACAGCGTATAACGTATATCGAATAACGTACTGCGCATAACGTATAACGTATAACGTATAACGCAGAACGTGTAACGTATAACGTATAACGGACAGCGTATAACGTATTCCGAATAACGTATAACGCAGGACGTGTAACGTATAACGTTTAACGTACAGCGTATAACGTATATCGAATAACGTACTGCGTATACCGTATAACGTATAACGTATAACGTGTGACGTATAACGTATAACGTATAACGTATAACGTATAACGTATAACGTATAAAGTATAACGTATAACGTATAACGTATAACGTATAACGTATAACGTATAACGTATAACGTATAACGTATAACGTATAACGTATAACGTATAACGTATAACGTATAACGTATAGCGTATAACGTATAACGTATAACGTATAACGTATAACGTATAACGTATAACGTATAACGTATAACGTATAACGTATAACGTATAACGTATAACGTATAACGTATGACGTATAACGTATAAGGTATAACGTATAACGTATAACGTATAACGTATAACGTATAACGTATAACGTATAACGTATAACGTATAACGTACAGCGTATAACGTATATCGAATAACGTAAAACGTATAACGCAGAACGTGTAACGTATATCGTTTAACGTACAGCGTATAACGTATATCGAATAACGTACTGCGCATAACGTATAACGTATAACGCAGAACGTGTAACGTATAACGTATAACGGACAGCGTATAACGTATTCCGAATAACGTAGAACGCAGAACGTGTAACGTATAACGTTTAACGTACAGCGTATAACGTATATCGAATAACGTACTGCGTATACCGTATAACGTATAACGTATAACGCAGAACGTGTAACGTATAACGTATAACGTACAGCGTATAACGTATAACGTATAACGTAAAACGTATAACGTATAACGTAAAACGTATAACGCAGAACGTGTAACGTATAACGTTTAACGTACAGCGTATAACGTATATCGAATAACGTACTGCGTATAACGTATAATGTATAACGTATAACGCAGAACGTGTAACGTATAACGTATAACGTATAACGTACAGCGTATAACGTATAACGTATAACGTATAACGTATAACGTATGACGTATAACGTATAACGTATAACGTACAGCGTATAACGTATATCGAATAACGTAAAACGTATAACGCAGAACGTGTAACGTATATCGTTTAACGTACAGCGTATAACGTATATCGAATAACGTACTGCGCATAACGTATAACGTATAACGTATAACGCAGAACGTGTAACGTATAACGTATAACGGACAGCGTATAACGTATTCCGAATAACGTATAACGCAGAACGTGTAACGTATAACGTTTAACGTACAGCGTATAACGTATATCGAATAACGTACTGCGTATACCGTATAACGTATAACGTATAACGTATAACGTATAACGTATAACGTATAACGTATAACGTATAACGTATAACGTATAACGTATAACGTATAACGTATAACGTATAACGTATAACGTATAACGTATAACGTATAACGTATAACGTATAACGAATTACGTAATAAGTATAACGTATAATGTATAACGTATAACGTATAACGCAGAACGTGTAACGTATAACGTATAACGTACAATGTATAACGTATATCGAATAACGTAAAACGTATAACGCAGAACGTGTAACGTATAACGTTTAACGTACAGCGTAAAACGTATATCGAATAACGTACTGCGTATAACGTATAACGTATAACGTATAACGCAGAACGTGTAACGTATAATGTATAACGTATAACGTACAGCGTACAGCGTATAACGTATAACGTATAACGTATAACGTATAACCTATAACGTATAACGTATAACGTATAACGTATAACGTATAACGTATAACGTATAACGTATAACGTATAACGTATAACGTATAACGTATAACGTATAACGTATAACGTATAACGTATAACGTATAACGTATAACGTATAACGTATAACGTATAACGTATAACGTATAACGTATAACGTATAACGTATAACGTATAACGTATAACGTATAACGTATAACGTATAACGTATAACGTATAACGTATAACGTATAACGTATAACGTATAACGTATAACGTATAACGTATAACGTATAACGTATAACGTATAACGTATAACGTATAACGTATAACGTATAACGTATAACGTATAACGTATAACGTATAACGTATAACGTATAACGTATAACGTATAACGTATAAGGTATAACGTATAACGTATAACGCATAACGTATAACGTATAACGTATAACGTATAACGTATAACGTATAACGTATAACGTATAACGTATAACGCAGAACGTGTAACGTATAACGTATAACGTATAACGTATAACGTATAACGTATGACGTATAACGTATAACGTATAACGTATAACGTATAACGTATAACGTATAACGTATAAAGTATAACGTATAACGTATAACGTATAACGTATAACGTATAACGTATAACGTATAACGTATAACGTATAACGTATAACGTATAGCGTATAACGTATAACGTATAACGTATAACGTATAACGTATAACGTATAACGTATAACGTATAACGTATAACGTATAACGTATAACGTATAACGTATAACGTATAACGTATAACGTATAACGTATGACGTATAACGTATAAGGTATAACGTATAACGTATAACGTATAACGTATAACGTATAACGTATAACGTATAACGTACAGCGTATAACGTATATCGAATAACGTAAAACGTATAACGCAGAACGTGTAACGTATATCGTTTAACGTACAGCGTATAACGCATAACGTATAACGTATAACGTATAACGTATAACGTATAACGTATAACGTATAACGTATAACGTATAACGCAGAACGTGTAACGTATAACGTATAACGTATAACGTATAACGTATAACGTATGACGTATAACGTATAACGTATAACGTATAACGTATAACGTATAACGTATAACGTATAAAGTATAACGTATAACGTATAACGTATAACGTATAACGTATAACGTATAACGTATAACGTATAACGTATAACGTATAACGTATAACGTATAACGTATAACGTATAACGTATAGCGTATAACGTATAACGTATAACGTATAACGTATAACGTATAACGTATAACGTATAACGTATAACGTATAACGTATAACGTATAACGTATAACGTATAACGTATAACGTATAACGTATAACGTATGACGTATAACGTATAAGGTATAACGTATAACGTATAACGTATAACGTATAACGTATAACGTATAACGTATAACGTATAACGTACAGCGTATAACGTATATCGAATAACGTAAAACGTATAACGCAGAACGTGTAACGTATATCGTTTAACGTACAGCGTATAACGTATATCGAATAACGTACTGCGCATAACGTATAACGTATAACGTATAACGCAGAACGTGTAACGTATAACGTATAACGGACAGCGTATAACGTATTCCGAATAACGTAGAACGCAGAACGTGTAACGTATAACGTTTAACGTACAGCGTATAACGTATATCGAATAACGTACTGCGTATACCGCATAACGTATAACGTATAACGCAGAACGTGTAACGTATAACGTATAACGTACAGCGTATAACGTATAACGTATAACGTAAAACGTATAACGTATAACGTAAAACGTATAACGCAGAACGTGTAACGTATAACGTTTAACGTACAGCGTATAACGTATATCGAATAACGTACTTCGTATAACGTATAATGTATAACGTATAACGCAGAACGTGTAACGTATAACGTATAACGTATAACGTACAGCGTATAACGTATAACGTATAACGTATAACGTATAACGTATGACGTATAACGTATAACGTATAACGTACAGCGTATAACGTATATCGAATAACGTAAAACGTATAACGCAGAACGTGTAACGTATATCGTTTAACGTACAGCGTATAACGTATATCGAATAACGTACTGCGCATAACGTATAACGTATAACGTATAACGCAGAACGTGTAACGTATAACGTATAACGGACAGCGTATAACGTATTCCGAATAACGTATAACGCAGAACGTGTAACGTATAACGTTTAACGTACAGCGTATAACGTATATCGAATAACGTACTGCGTATACCGTATAACGTATAACGTATAACGTATAACGTATAACGTATAACGTATAACGTAAAACGTATAACGTATAACGCAGAACGTGTAACGTATAACGTATAACGGACAGCGTATAACGTATTCCGAATAACGTATAACGCAGAACGTGTAACGTATAACGTTTAACGTACAGCGTATAACGTATATCGAATAACGTACTGCGTATACCGTATAACGTATAACGTATAACGTATAACGTATAACGTATAACGTATAACGTAAAACGTATAACGTATAACGTATAACGTATAACGTATAACGTATAACGTATAACGTATAACGTATAACGTATAACGTATAACGTATAACGTATAACGTATAACGTATAACGTATAACGTATAACGTATAACGAATTACGTAATAAGTATAACGTATAATGTATAACGTATAACGTATAACGCAGAACGTGTAACGTATAACGTATAACGTACAATGTATAACGTATATCGAATAACGTAAAACGTATAACGCAGAACGTGTAACGTATAACGTTTAACGTACAGCGTAAAACGTATATCGAATAACGTACTGCGTATAACGTATAACGTATAACGTATAACGCAGAACGTGTAACGTATAATGTATAACGTATAACGTACAGCGTATAACGTATAACGTATAACGTATAACGTATAACGTATAACGTATAACGTATAACGTATAACGTATAACGTATAACGTATAACGTATAACGTATAACGTATAACGTATAACGTATAACGTATAACGTATAACGTATAACGTATAACGTATAACGTATAACGTATAACGTATAACGTATAACGTATAACGTATAACGTATAACGTATAACGTATAACGTATAACGTATAACGTATAACGTATAACGTATAACGTATAACGTATAACGTATAACGTATAACGTATAACGTATAACGTATAACGTATAACGTATAACGTATAACGTATAACGTATAACGTATAACGTATAACGTATAACGTATAACGTATAACGTATAACGTATAACGTATAACGTATAACGTATAACGTATAACGTATAACGTATAACGTATAACGTATAACGTATAACGTATAACGTATAACGCAGAACGTGTAACGTATATCGTTTAACGTACAGCGTATAACGTATATCGAATAACGTACTGCGCATAACGTATAACGTATAACGTATAACGCAGAACGTGTAACGTATAACGTATAACGGACAGCGTATAACGTATTCAGAATAACGTAGGACGCAGAACGTGTAACGTATAACGTTTAACCTACAGCGTATAACGTATATCGAATAACGTACTGCGTATACCGTATAACGTATAACGTATAACGCAGAACGTGTAACGTATAACGTATAACGTACAGCGTATAACGTATAACGTATAACGTAAAACGTATAACGTATAACGTAAAACGTATAACGCAGAACGTGTAACGTATAACGTTTAACGTACAGCGTATAACGTATATCGAATAACGTACTGCGTATAACGTATAATGTATAACGTATAACGCAGAACGTGTAACGTATAACGTATAACGTATAACGTACAGCGTATAACGTATAACGTATAACGTATAACGTATAACGTATGACGTATAACGTATAACGTATAACGTACAGCGTATAACGTATATCGAATAACGTAAAACGTATAACGCAGAACGTGTAACGTATATCGTTTAACGTACAGCGTATAACGTATATCGAATAACGTACTGCGCATAACGTATAACGTATAACGTATAACGCAGAACGTGTAACGTATAACGTATAACGGACAGCGTATAACGTATTCCGAATAACGTATAACGCAGAACGTGTAACGTATAACGTTTAACGTACAGCGTATAACGTATATCGAATAACGTACTGCGTATACCGTATAACGTATAACGTATAACGTATAACGTATAACGTATAACGTATAACGTATAACGTATAACGTATAACGTATAACGTATAACGTATAACGTATAACGTATAACGTATAACGTATAACGTATAACGTATAACGTATAACGTATAACGTATAACGTATAACGTATAACGAATTACGTAATAAGTATAACGTATAATGTATAACGTATAACGTATAACGCAGAACGTGTAACGTATAACGTATAACGTACAATGTATAACGTATATCGAATAACGTAAAACGTATAACGCAGAACGTGTAACGTATAACGTTTAACGTACAGCGTATAACGTATATCGAATAACGTACTGCGCATAACGTATAACGTATAACGTATAACGCAGAAGGTGTAACGTATAACGTATAACGGACAGCGTATAACGTATTCCGAATAACGTATAACGCAGAACGTGTAACGTATAACGTTTAACGTACAGCGTATAACGTATATCGAATAACGTACTGCGTATACCGTATAACGTATAACGTATAACGCAGAACGTATAACGAATTACGTAATAAGTATAACGTATAACGTATAACGTATAACGTATAACGTATAACGTATAACGTATAACGTATAACGTATAACGTATAACGTATAACGTATAACGTATAACGTATAACGTATAACGTATAACGTATAACGTATAACGTATAACGTATAACGTATAACGTATAACGTATAACGTATAACGTATAACGTATAACGTATAACGTATAACGTATAACGTATAACGTATAACGTATAACGTATAACGTATAACGTATAACGTATAACGTATAACGTATAACGTATAACGTATAACGTATAACGGATAACGTATAACGTATAACGTATAACGTATAACGTATAACGTATAACGTATAACGTATAACGTATAACGTATAACGTATAACGTATAACGTATAACGTATAACGTATAACGTATAACGTATAACGTATAACGTATAACGTATAACGTATAACGTATAACGTATAACGTATAACGTATAACGTATAACGTATAACGTATAACGTATAACGTATAACGTATAACGTATAACGTATAACGTATAACGTATAACGTATAACGTATAAAGTATAACGTATAACGTATAACGCAGAACGTGTAACGTATAACGTATAACGTACAATGTATAACGTATATCGAATAACGTAAAACGTATAACGCAGAACGTGTAACGTATAACGTTTAACGTACAGCGTAAAACGTATATCGAATAACGTACTGCGTATAACGTATAACGTATAACGTATAACGCAGAACGTGTAACGTATAATGTATAACGTATAACGTACAGCGTATAACGTATAACGTATAACGTATAACGTATAACGTATAACGTATAACGTATAACGTATAACGTATAACGTATAACGTATAACGTATAACGTATAACGTATAACGTATAACGTACAGCGTATAACGTATATCGAATAACGTAAAACGTATAACGCAGAACGTGTAACGTATATCGTTTAACGTACAGCGTATAACGTATATCGAATAACGTACTGCGCATAACGTATAACGTATAACGTATAACGCAGAACGTGTAACGTATAACGTATAACGGACAGCGTATAACGTATTCCGAATAACGTATAACGCAGAACGTGTAACGTATAACGTTTAACGTACAGCGTATAACGTATATCGAATAACGTACTGCGTATACCGTATAACGTATAACGTATAACGTATAACGTATAACGTATAACGTATAACGTAAAACGTATAACGTATAACGTATAACGTATAACGTATAACGTATAACGTATAACGTATAACGTATAACGTATAACGTATAACGTATAACGTATAACGTATAACGAATTACGTAATAAGTATAACGTAATAAGTATAACGTATAATGTATAACGTATAACGTATAACGCAGAACGTGTAACGTATAACGTATAACGTACAATGTATAACGTATATCGAATAACGTAAAACGTATAACGCAGAACGTGTAACGTATAACGTTTAACGTACAGCGTAAAACGTATATCGAATAACGTACTGCGTATAACGTATAACGTATAACGTATAACGCAGAACGTGTAACGTATAATGTATAACGTATAACGTACAGCGTATAACGTATAACGTATAACGTATAACGTATAACGTATAACGTATAACGTATAACGTATAACGTATAACGTATAACGTATAACGTATAACGTATAACGTATAACGTATAACGTATAACGTATAACGTATAACGTATAACGTATAACGTATAACGTATAACGTATAACGTATAACGTATAACGTATAACGTATAACGTATAACGTATAACGTATAACGTATAACGTATAACGTATAACGTATAACGTATAACGTATAACGTATAACGTATAACGTATAACGTATAACGTATAACGTATAACGTATAACGTATAACGTATAACGTATAACGTATAACGTATAACGTATAACGCAGAACGTGTAACGTATAACGTATAACGTACAGCGTATAACGTATAACGTATAACGTAAAACGTATAACGTATAACGTAAAACGTATAACGCAGAACGTGTAACGTATAACGTTTAACGTACAGCGTATAACGTATATCGAATAACGTACTGCGTATAACGTATAATGTATAACGTATAACGCAGAACGTGTAACGTATAACGTATAACGTATAACGTACAGCGTATAACGTATAACGTATAACGTATAACGTATAACGTATGACGTATAACGTATAACGTATAACGTACAGCGTATAACGTATATCGAATAACGTAAAACGTATAACGCAGAACGTGTAACGTATATCGTTTAACGTACAGCGTATAACGTATATCGAATAACGTACTGCGCATAACGTATAACGTATAACGTATAACGCAGAACGTGTAACGTATAACGTATAACGGACAGCGTATAACGTATTCCGAATAACGTATAACGCAGAACGTGTAACGTATAACGTTTAACGTACAGCGTATAACGTATATCGAATAACGTACTGCGTATACCGTATAACGTATAACGTATAACGTATAACGTATAACGTATAACGTATAACGTATAACGTATAACGTATAACGTATAACGTATAACGTATAACGTATAACGTATAACGTATAACGTATAACGTATAACGTATAACGTATAACGTATAACGTATAACGTATAACGTATAACGTATAACGTATAACGTATAACGTATAACGAATTACGTAATAAGTATAACGTATAATGTATAACGTATAACGTATAACGCAGAACGTGTAACGTATAACGTATAACGTACAATGTATAACGTATATCGAATAACGTAAAACGTATAACGCAGAACGTGTAACGTATAACGTTTAACGTACAGCGTATAACGTATATCGAATAACGTACTGCGCATAACGTATAACGTATAACGTATAACGCAGAAGGTGTAACGTATAACGTATAACGGACAGCGTATAACGTATTCCGAATAACGTATAACGCAGAACGTGTAACGTATAACGTTTAACGTACAGCGTATAACGTATATCGAATAACGTACTGTGTATACCGTATAACGTATAACGTATAACGCAGAACGTATAACGAATTACGTAATAAGTATAACGTATAACGTATAACGTATAACGTATAACGTATAACGTATAACGTATAACGTATAACGTATAACGTATAACGTATAACGTATAACGTATAACGTATAACGTATAACGTATAACGTATAACGTATAACGTATAACGTATAACGTATAACGTATAACGTATAACGTATAACGTATAACGTATAACGTATAACGTATAACGTATAACGTATAACGTATAACGTATAACGTATAACGTATAACGTATAACGTATAACGTATAACGTATAACGTATAACGTATAACGTATAACGTATAACGTATAACGTATAACGTATAACGTATAACGTATAACGTATAACGTATAACGTATAACGTATAACGTATAACGTATAACGTATAACGTATAACGTATAACGTATAACGTATAACGTATAACGTATAACGTATAACGTATAACGTATAACGTATAACGTATAACGTATAACGTATAACGTATAACGTATAACGTATAACGTATAACGTATAACGTATAACGTATAACGTATAACGTATAACGTATAACGTATAACGTATAACGTATAACGTATAACGTATAACGTATAACGTATAACGTATAACGTATAACGTATAACGTATAAAGTATAACGTATAACGTATAACGCAGAACGTGTAACGTATAACGTATAACGTACAATGTATAACGTATATCGAATAACGTAAAACGTATAACGCAGAACGTGTAACGTATAACGTTTAACGTACAGCGTAAAACGTATATCGAATAACGTACTGCGTATAACGTATAACGTATAACGTATAACGCAGAACGTGTAACGTATAATGTATAACGTATAACGTACAGCGTATAACGTATAACGTATAACGTATAACGTATAACGTATAACGTATAACGTATAACGTATAACGTATAACGTATAACGTATAACGTATAACGTATAACGTACAGCGTATAACGTATATCGAATAACGTAAAACGTATAACGCAGAACGTGTAACGTATATCGTTTAACGTACAGCGTATAACGTATATCGAATAACGTACTGCGCATAACGTATAACGTATAACGTATAACGCAGAACGTGTAACGTATAACGTATAACGGACAGCGTATAACGTATTCCGAATAACGTATAACGCAGAACGTGTAACGTATAACGTTTAACGTACAGCGTATAACGTATATCGAATAACGTACTGCGTATACCGTATAACGTATAACGTATAACGTATAACGTATAACGTATAACGTATAACGTATAACGTAAAACGTATAACGTATAACGTATAACGTATAACGTATAACGTATAACGTATAACGTATAACGTATAACGTATAACGTATAACGTATAACGTATAACGTATAACGAATTACGTAATAAGTATAACGTAATAAGTATAACGTATAATGTATAACGTATAACGTATAACGCAGAACGTGTAACGTATAACGTATAACGTACAATGTATAACGTATATCGAATAACGTAAAACGTATAACGCAGAACGTGTAACGTATAACGTTTAACGTACAGCGTAAAACGTATATCGAATAACGTACTGCGTATAACGTATAACGTATAACGTATAACGCAGAACGTGTAACGTATAATGTATAACGTATAACGTACAGCGTATAACGTATAACGTATAACGTATAACGTATAACGTATAACGTATAACGTATAACGTATAACGTATAACGTATAACGTATAACGTATAACGTATAACGTATAACGTATAACGTATAACGTATAACGTATAACGTATAACGTATAACGTATAACGTATAACGTATAACGTATAACGTATAACGTATAACGTATAACGTATAACGTATAACGTATAACGTATAACGTATAACGTATAACGTATAACGTATAACGTATAACGTATAACGTATAACGTATAACGTATAACGTATAACGTATAACGTATAACGTATAACGTATAACGTATAACGTATAACGTATAACGTATAACGTATAACGTATAACGTATAACGTATAACGTATAAGGTATAACGTATAACGTATAACGTATAACGTATAACGTATAACGTATAACGTATAACGTATAACGTATAACGCAGAACGTGTAACGTATATCGTTTAACGTACAGC
The DNA here is from genome assembly GCA_916610235.2 of Lasioglossum morio. NCBI lineage: Eukaryota > Metazoa > Arthropoda > Insecta > Hymenoptera > Halictidae > Lasioglossum > Lasioglossum morio. The sequence continues at coordinate 56,023 of CAKAJA020000354.1, forward strand.
GTATAACGTATATCGAATAACGTACTGCGCATAACGTATAACGTATAACGTATAACGCAGAACGTGTAACGTATAACGTATAACGGACAGCGTATAACGTATTCAGAATAACGTAGAACGCAGAACGTGTAACGTATAACGTTTAACCTACAGCGTATAACGTATATCGAATAACGTACTGCGTATACCGTATAACGTATAACGTATAACGCAGAACGTGTAACGTATAACGTATAACGTATAACGTACAGCGTATAACGTATAACGTATAACGTATAACGTATAACGTATGACGTATAACGTATAACGTATAACGTACAGCGTATAACGTATATCGAATAACGTAAAACGTATAACGCAGAACGTGTAACGTATATCGTTTAACGTACAGCGTATAACGTATATCGAATAACGTACTGCGCATAACGTATAACGTATAACGTATAACGCAGAACGTGTAACGTATAACGTATAACGGACAGCGTATAACGTATTCCGAATAACGTATAACGCAGAACGTGTAACGTATAACGTTTAACGTACAGCGTATAACGTATATCGAATAACGTACTGCGTATACCGTATAACGTATAACGTATAACGTGTGACGTATAACGTATAACGTATAACGTATAACGTATAACGCATAACGTATAAAGTATAACGTATAACGTATAACGTATAACGTATAACGTATAACGTATAACGTATAACGTATAACGTATAACGTATAACGTATAACGTATAACGTATAACGTATAACGTATAGCGTATAACGTATAACGTATAACGTATAACGTATAACGTATAACGTATAACGTATAACGTATAACGTATAACGTATAACGTATAACGTATAACGTATAACGTATAACGTATGACGTATAACGTATAAGGTATAACGTATAACGTATAACGTATAACGTATAACGTATAACGTATAACGTATAACGTATAACGTACAGCGTATAACGTATATCGAATAACGTAAAACGTATAACGCAGAACGTGTAACGTATATCGTTTAACGTACAGCGTATAACGTATATCGAATAACGTACTGCGCATAACGTATAACGTATAACGTATAACGCAGAACGTGTAACGTATAACGTATAACGGACAGCGTATAACGTATTCCGAATAACGTAGAACGCAGAACGTGTAACGTATAACGTTTAACGTACAGCGTATAACGTATATCGAATAACGTACTGCGTATACCGTATAACGTATAACGTATAACGCAGAACGTGTAACGTATAACGTATAACGTACAGCGTATAACGTATAACGTATAACGTAAAACGTATAACGTATAACGTAAAACGTATAACGCAGAACGTGTAACGTATAACGTTTAACGTACAGCGTATAACGTATATCGAATAACGTACTGCGTATAACGTATAATGTATAACGTATAACGCAGAACGTGTAACGTATAACGTATAACGTATAACGTACAGCGTATAACGTATAACGTATAACGTATAACGTATAACGTATGACGTATAACGTATAACGTATAACGTACAGCGTATAACGTATATCGAATAACGTAAAACGTATAACGCAGAACGTGTAACGTATATCGTTTAACGTACAGCGTATAACGTATATCGAATAACGTACTGCGCATAACGTATAACGTATAACGTATAACGCAGAACGTGTAACGTATAACGTATAACGGACAGCGTATAACGTATTCCGAATAACGTATAACGCAGAACGTGTAACGTATAACGTTTAACGTACAGCGTATAACGTATATCGAATAACGTACTGCGTATACCGTATAACGTATAACGTATAACGTATAACGTATAACGTATAACGTATAACGTATAACGTATAACGTATAACGTATAACGTATAACGTATAACGTATAACGTATAACGTATAACGTATAACGTATAACGTATAACGTATAACGTATAACGTATAACGTATAACGTATAACGTATAACGTATAACGTATAACGTATAAAGTATAACGTATAACGTATAACGCAGAACGTGTAACGTATAACGTATAACGTACAATGTATAACGTATATCGAATAACGTAAAACGTATAACGCAGAACGTGTAACGTATAACGTTTAACGTACAGCGTAAAACGTATATCGAATAACGTACTGCGTATAACGTATAACGTATAACGTATAACGCAGAACGTGTAACGTATAATGTATAACGTATAACGTACAGCGTATAACGTATAACGTATAACGTATAACGTATAACGTATAACGTATAACGTATAACGTATAACGTATAACGTATAACGTATAACGTATAACGTATAACGTATAACGTATAACGTTAACGTATAACGTATAACGTATAACGTATAACGTATAACGTATAACGTATAACGTATAACGTATAACGTATAACGTATAACGTATAACGTATAACGTATAACGTATAACGTATAACGTATAACGTATAACGGATAACGTATAACGTATAACGTATAACGTATAACGTATAACGTATAACGTATAACGTATAACGTATAACGTATAACGTATAACGTATAACGTATAACGTATAACGTATAACGTATAACGTATAACGTATAACGTATAACGTATAACGTATAACGTATAACGTATAACGTATAACGTATAACGTATAACGTATAACGTATAACGTATAAAGTATAACGTATAACGTATAACGCAGAACGTGTAACGTATAACGTATAACGTACAATGTATAACGTATATCGAATAACGTAAAACGTATAACGCAGAACGTGTAACGTATAACGTTTAACGTACAGCGTAAAACGTATATCGAATAACGTACTGCGTATAACGTATAACGTATAACGTATAACGCAGAACGTGTAACGTATAATGTATAACGTATAACGTACAGCGTATAACATATAACGTATAACGTATAACGTATAACGTATAACGTATAACGTATAACGTATAACGTATAACGTATAACGTATAACGTATAACGTATAACGTATAACGTACAGCGTATAACGTATATCGAATAACGTAAAACGTATAACGCAGAACGTGTAACGTATATCGTTTAACGTACAGCGTATAACGTATATCGAATAACGTACTGCGCATAACGTATAACGTATAACGTATAACGCAGAACGTGTAACGTATAACGTATAACGGACAGCGTATAACGTATTCCGAATAACGTATAACGCAGAACGTGTAACGTATAACGTTTAACGTACAGCGTATAACGTATATCGAATAACGTACTGCGTATACCGTATAACGTATAACGTATAACGTATAACGTATAACGTATAACGTAAAACGTATAACGTATAACGTATAACGTATAACGTATAACGTATAACGTATAACGTATAACGTATAACGTATAACGTATAACGAATTACGTAATAAGTATAACGTATAATGTATAACGTATAACGTATAACGCAGAACGTGTAACGTATAACGTATAACGTACAATGTATAACGTATATCGAATAACGTAAAACGTATAACGCAGAACGTGTAACGTATAACGTTTAACGTACAGCGTAAAACGTATATCGAATAACGTACTGCGTATAACGTATAACGTATAACGTATAACGCAGAACGTGTAACGTATAATGTATAACGTATAACGTACAGCGTATAACGTATAACGTATAACGTATAACGTATAACGTATAACGTATAACGTATAACGTATAACGTATAACGTATAACGTATAACGTATAACGTATAACGTATAACGTATAACGTATAACGTATAACGTATAACGTATAACGTATAACGTATAACGTATAACGTATAACGTATAACGTATAACGTATAACGTATAACGTATAACGTATAACGTATAACGTATAACGTATAACGTATAACGTATAACGTATAACGTATAACGTATAACGTATAACGTATAACGTATAACGTATAACGTATAACGTATAACGTATAACGTATAACGTATAACGTATAACGTATAACGTATAACGTATAACGTATAACGTATAACGTATAACGTATAACGTATAACGTATAACGTATAACGTATAACGTATAACGTATAACGTATAACGTATAACGTATAACGTATAACGTTTAACGTATAACGCAGAACGTGTAACGTATATCGTTTAACGTACAGCGTATAACGTATATCGAATAACGTACTGCGCATAACGTATAACGTATAACGTATAACGCAGAACGTGTAACGTATAACGTATAACGGACAGCGTATAACGTATTCAGAATAACGTAGAACGCAGAACGTGTAACGTATAACGTTTAACCTACAGCGTATAACGTATATCGAATAACGTACTGCGTATACCGTATAACGTATAACGTATAACGCAGAACGTGTAACGTATAACGTATAACGTATAACGTACAGCGTATAACGTATAACGTATAACGTATAACGTATAACGTATGACGTATAACGTATAACGTATAACGTACAGCGTATAACGTATATCGAATAACGTAAAA